>LGRX02003768.1:0-14742 GCA_001247695.2 Cymbomonas tetramitiformis
GCGGCTGCCATCCGCCACTCGCGGCGCGCGCCCTCCCCCCCAAAAGAAAAGCGGTCCGCTCCCGGACGCTACTCTCTCGGTGGCCCTAAGGGGAGGGCGCGGGTGAGCACCTCGGTGTGCTCACCTCGTGGCGACACGCATGCAAGGGTGGACCTCCTTGCACGCGCGTGACGATGCGTCCCGTCGAGACGGGTGCACTCGCCTGGAGCTTGGGGCTCGCCGGCCTCATCAGCACCTCGAGTGTGGGTGCCGCGCTCCGCGCTCGGCGGCGGGGCATGCGTGCGCGGTGTGCTGCTCCCAGGCACGCGCATCAACCTCTGCAAGGAGGCCCGATGCGCCTGGATGCGGTGCACACGCTGCGCGCTACCCCCAGGCACCATGCGGCTGGTGTGCCTGGCGGGGCAGCGGCGCGTCACGCGGCCCGAGACAGCGCAGCGAGAGCTGCTGCCTCATGGCGGTGCGCCTGGCGCGCTCGCGGTGGCTGCCATCTGCCACTCGCGGCGCGCGCTCTCCCCCCCAAAAGAAAAAGCGGTCCGCTCCCGGACGCTTCACTCTCGGTGGCCCTAAGGGGAGGGCGCGGGTGAGCACCTCGGTGTGCTCACCTTGTGGCGACACGCATGCAAGGGTGGGCCTCCTTGCAGGCGCGTGGCGATGCGTTCCGTCGAGACGGGTGCACTCGCCCGGAGCTTGGGGCTCGCCGGCCTCATCAGCACCCCGAGTGTGGGTGCCGCGCTCCGCGCTCGCTCGGCGGCGGGGCATGCGTGCGCGGTGTGCTGCTCCCAGGCACGCGCATCAACCTCTGCAAGGAGGCCCGATGCGCCTGGACGCGGTGCACACGCTGCGCGCTACCCCCCGGCACCATGCGTCTGGTGTGCCTGGCGGGGCAGCGGCGCGTCACGCAGCCCGAGACAGCACAGCGAGAGCTGCTGCCTCATGGCGGTGCGCCTGGCGCGCTCGCGGTGGCTGCCATCTGCCACTCGCGGCGCGCTCTCTCCCCCCCAAAAGAAAAGCGATCCGCCCCCGGACGCTACTTTCTCGGTGGCCCTAAGGGGAGGGCGCGGGTGAGCACCTCGGTGTGCTCACCTCGTGGCGACACGCCTGCAAGGGTGGGCCTCCTTGCAGGGTTGCTCCGCGAACGCCTACTGTTCCTACCCTAAGTCCTAAACCTCCTAATACTTCCCTAGTACGCCTCGAGGGCCCCCTCGTAGAGGTGGACTCTCCAGATGGCGTTTGCTTCCCCAAGTGCGTAAGGATGTGAGCATGGAGCAACTGATAGTCGGCTGCTCACACCCTTAGCTAGGCTCGTGAGCGCTATGCTCTCAGCCTTTGGCTCAGCAACGCCACTAGGGTCCGGTGCGACACCCACCGAGCTCCTCGTGCCACGGGCCTCTCGCCTCCTACGTGAGGCTATCCGCCTTCTATCGCGGGCCCCTCGTCTCCCGCGGCGACCTGCTCGCCTCCTCCGACGGCATGCTCGCCTCGTGGGGGTCGCGCCTATCGCACTCCGAGCATCGCTCCTCCCTCTCGCATCCTGCGACACGGCCTGGACGCCGAGAGCCTGCGAGCCTGTCGAGTCCAATGCCTCGGCCGATGGCCCGACCACGCCTCGCCTATCATGGGTCTTTCGCCTCCCGCGGCGACCTGCTCGCCTCCCCCGACGGCATGCTCGCCTCGTGGGGGTCGCGCCTATCGCACTCTGAGCATCGCTCCTCCCTCTCGCATCCTGCGACACGGCCTGGACGCCGAGAGCCTGCGAGCCTGTCGAGTCCAGTGCCTCGGCCGATGGCCCGACCACGCCTCGCCTATCATGGGTCCCTCGCCTCCCGCGGCGACCTGCTCGCCTCCCCCGACGGCATGCTCGCCTCTTGGGGGTCGCGCCTATCGCACTCTGAGCCTCGCTCCTCCCTCTCGCATCCTGCGACACGGCCTGGACGCCGAGAGCCTGCGAGCCTGTCGAGTCCAATGCTTCGGCCGATGGCCCGACCACGCCTCGCCTATCATGGGTCCCTCGCCTCCCGCGGCGACCTGCTCGCCTCCCCCGACGGCATGCTCGCCTCGTGGGGGTCGCGCCTATTGCACTCTGAGCATCGCTCCTCCCTCTCGCATCCTGCGACGCGGCCTGGACGCCGAGAGCCTGCAAGCCTGTCGAGTCCAATGCCTCGGCCGATGGCCCGACCACGCCTCGCCTATCATGGGTCCCTCGCGCCTCCCGCGGCGACCTGCTCGCCTTCCTCTACGGTTCGCCCGCCTCGTGGGTGTTGCGCTTGCCGCAACCCGGGTATCATGCCACCTCCTCGCATCCGGCGAAGCGGCCTCAACGCCGAGAGCCTGCGAGCCTGTCGAGTCCAACGCCTCGGCCGATGGCTCGACCACGCCTCGCCTAGCACGGGCTCCTCGCCTCCCGCGGCGACCTGCTCGCCTCCCTCTACGGCTCGCTCGCCTCGTGGGTGCTGCGCCTGCCGCATCAGGGACACCGCAGCACTTCCCCGCATCGGGCGACGCGGCCGCAACGTCGAGAGCCTGCGAGCCTAACAGGTCCGTGTGGCTAGGGGCAGTCGTGCGCCCTCTCGGAGAAACGCCTCCGCCTCGCCGCTAGGTAGCGGCAATGACACCTCCTCGGGCAGCACCTCGGCAGAGCCACTAGAGGACTTCCGTGCACACTCCATGGGCTGCACCTCGACTGTGCGCTCCGATGATGACTGCGTGCGCCCCTCACGCGGTGACTCGACTCTGCTGGCAGGTGGCCGCTGCGCGCACTCGTCGGGCCCCACCGCCAATGTGCTGCCAGGGGCCAGCTGTGCGCACTCTCGGAGCGACGCCTCCGCCTCCTCGTCGGGTGGCGGCAGTGTGTGCTCCTGGGGCAACACTCCTGCTCTACTACCGTCAGGTGGCCACTGTGTGCGCTCCCCGGGCAGCACCTCCACCGACGACCGCGGATATGGGCCTAGTGGTGGCGCCGTGAGCGGCCTCCAAGGCTCCGCATCAACGGACAGCTGGGTGCGTGTCGCGCCAGCGCGCGCGTCTGTGTCGTGGCTTTGGTCGCGCGCCTCGCTCGGGGCACCGCCAGCGCTCTGGCTGTGGTCTAGCGCCTCGCTCTGGTCACTGCCAACGCTCTGACCGCGGCCGTGCACCTCACAGGGGGTTGCGCCGGTGCCATGGCCGTGCTCGCGGGGCTCGCTAGGGGCAGTGCTAGCGCTATGGCTATGGGTGCGTCTCGCGCCAGGGCATATGTAGCGCATGCTCGCGCCATGCTTGCCACTGCACGCCCCGCTAGGGACGGCACTTGCACAGTAGCCGTGCGCTTCGCTCTGGGCAGCGCTTGCGCTGTGGCCGTCGCCGCGCGCCTCGCTCGAGGCATTGCTCGTGCCGTGGCCGTGCGCCATGCTCAAAGCAGCGCCAATGTGGTTGCGCGCCTCGCTAGGGGCAGCGCCAACGCCGTGCCTGTGGCCGCGTGCCTCGCTCAGAGCGGCGCCGATGTGGCCGCGCGCCTCGCTAGGGGCAGCGCCGATGTGGCCGCGCGCCTCGCTAGGGGCAGCGCCAGTGCCGCGACTGCCACCACGCGCCTCGCTAGCAAGGGGCAGCGCCAGTGCCGCGACTGCCACCACGCGCCTCGCTAGGGGCAGCGCTCGTGCTGCGACTGCCACCACTCGCCTCGCCAGGGGCAGCGCTGGTGCTAGGGCAGTGGCCGCGCACCTCGCTAGGGGCAATGCCGATGCGGTTGCGCGCCTCGCTAGGGGCAGCGCCAGCGCCGTGCCTGTGGCCACGTGCCTCGCTCAAAGCGGCGCCGAAGTGGCCGCGCGCCTCGCTAGGGGCAGTGCCAATGCTGTGGTTGTGGCCGCGTGCATCGCTCAGAGCGGCGCCGATGTGACCGCACGCCTCGCTAGGGGCAGCGCCAGTGCCGCGACTGCCACCACGCGCCTCGCTAGGGGCAGCGCCGATGTGGCCGCGCGCCTCGCTAGGGGCAGCGCCAGTGCTGCGACTGCTACCACGCGCCTCGCTAGGGGCAGCGCCAGTGCCGCGACTGCCACCACGCGCCTCGCCAGGGGCAGCGCCAGTGCCGCGACTGCCACCACGCGCCTCGCCAGGGGTAGCGCCGATGTGGCCGCGCGCCTCGCTAGGGGCAGCGCCAGTGCCGCGACTGCCACCACGCGCCTCGCTAGGGGCAGCGCCAGTGCCGTGACTGCCACCACGCGCCTCGCTAGGGGCAGCGCCAGTGCCGCGACTGCCACCACGCGCCTCGCTAGGGGCAGTGCCAGTGCCGTGACTGCCACCACGCGCCTCGCTAGGGGCAGCGCCAGTGCCGCGACTGCCACCACGCGCCTCGCCAGGGGCAGCGCCAATGCCGCGACTGCCACCACGCGCCTCGCCAGGGGCAGCGCTGGTGCTAGGGCAGTGGCCGCGCACCTCGCTAGGGGCAACGCCGATGTGGCCGCACGCCTCGCTTAGGGCAGCGCTCGCGCAGTGGCTGTGGTCACGCGCTCCCCTAAAGGTAGCACCGGTGACGTGGCCGTACGCCGAGTGCACTCTGCGCTCGTCCGATCTGAGGTACCTCCCCCCCCCTTCGGACAGGCGCAAGACCGCACGGCGCACAATCCCACGGGACGCCACTCGCAAAAAGCCAAGCCTAGCAACGAAAAACGCCGCCCGCCGCCACGCCCGCAAACATGCCGCCCGATCCCGCATCTCCTGACCCCTAAGCCAAACCACGCAACGGTCGCGCCCGACACGGACATCCCGCAACACCTGAAGCCGCAGAATGAACCACGCCGCCCGATCCCAAGCCCGCCGCTGAGCCATACGCACCGCGCACCGCGAAGCCACGCGCTTGGCACGGCTCATCCCGACGCTCACCCCGGGGACCGCCGTGACCTAGGCCGTGACGTGCCAATTAACTAACGTAGTGAAGACACTTACGCCCATGCAAAGCAACAAGCACACGCCGCACCCAGAAATTCACCACTCAGGCACGAGCCGAGTGGTCAAACCGGCCGAAGCGCGGCAACTCCTGAGTATAGAGGGCGCAAGCCCTAGGCCACCCGAGATTGAGAAACACGGGGTCAATTCAGCAAAGGCCGCACAATTTTAAAAAAATCGCGCAGCGCTCCCGCCGCGAAGGGTCGGTTCCGCCGAAAAATCCCCGCGATCTCAAATCCCAAGCCCGACCTTGCGCAACTGTGCGCTCGTGACACGAGCTCAAGTGTATGCGTGAACAAGAAACACGCTAGGGCAGAAGCGCGCCTGAATCTCCTCGCGGCCCAAAGTACCCGGAGATCGGAACCTCAAGAACACCTGAAACCCGGCATCACCAACCCGCAGCCAAACCGACACGCCGCCCAAAGCGCACGACAAAACATCCTAGATCAAAAGAAAGAATCTACGCAAAACACGTTTTCGTTCGTAAAAGTAAAAATAATTCCAAAGTCATACACGCAAATTCCAAATTGCATATACGCAAAGGACGCTACAACGCCACGTCAAGGCAGCCGCCCCATCCGAGGACAGAACAGGCTCAAAGTACATTCGCAAAGGGGAGGGAGGACCAAGGGCCCCAAGCCACCTCCTTCATTGCTAGGTAGTCGTACCAAACTACGTCGCGGATCAAAGCACTCGGAGAACTCCACTCCCAGAGCACCTGAATCCCACAACCACGCACCCACCAACACGAAGCAGAAACGCACGACACACTGTTCTCGATTTCGCAAAACAAAACGCCGGGCGAAAGGCACCACGCAAGGGGGGTGCAATCAGAATACGCAGAAACAGAAATTTTCAGGAAGCGACCGGTAAAAACGATCCAATTACCATTTTGTAGGAGGCTACCACTCCAGTTTCTTCTCTTCTTTACACTTTCGGGCTTATACTATTCTACACTTATTAAACGACCGCACGAGGTATGCTTACGTATGGTCAACTATCGGACTTCGGTTTCGTAAAGCCTTCAAGTTATTACTACAAGACTTCGGTTTCGTAAATCTTTATAGCTATGCTTTTTACAGCAGTTACGGCTTACAATTCTCAGTTCAGTTCTCATCCCCGAAACTGGTTACACTTAGAGTTCTTATGCATTCAGGAACTCTCTCCATAACTCAACTGTACGGAGTACTCCGTACAACAGGCTAGGCACCTCACATCAACATCATTCTGATCGGTCCTACTGTACTCCGTACTGAGTACTCTTGCGTTTTGTACTTAGCCGTTTTTCTTGCTCTTGTGCTTGCCTCCTAGCACACCAAGCTCACGAAGCATGTCACGCTCGTCACACAGTGGGGAGCTCGGCGGGGAGGAAGTCGCAACATCAAGACGCTCAGACTCGGCCGGCATGGAGTTCTCATTAACTACGACAGTGGGTCGGGCCCCGGGCAGTCCGCGCGGGCAGAGCGTCCCCTCCGTGGTGAATTCATTGGGCCGTTTGCTGCGAAACTCATGATTGAAGGAGGGAAAATAAGTCAGAAACTCAGGAGGAAAGCGGAGAGTCGCCAGCAAGTAGGCAAACAGTGAGGAATTTTTCTCAAATTACTCGCTTATTAGGCGAAACAATGACACCAGGACCAGACGACACTTCGCCTTCGAAGCCGGAATTGAACAGCCACAGGCGATGGTTACTCTCGCAAGCCACTAGCCAGAGGTCTCGTGCACCTCCACCTGCGTGCAGCCCACACCCTACCAAACCAAGAGCGACATTCAGCTTCACACCCGACGGCACTTCTCTACTGCCCCTTCCCCCCACCCCGCCACCCCGCCCCTTCCCATCCGAGAAGGGTGCGGGCTAAGTGATGGTAGCGGTGGAATCTCGTGATGACACGTGCGACAATTGTTGGCTTGCGATGCGATAGGGCCATGGCCATGGCCCGAATAAACAATAAATATAATAGCGAATACCGTACGGTATACCCACATGTACACCTACAAACCTGCTCCCATAAGGCGTCCGGGACGTGAACCGAGATATATGCAGGTGGGTTGGGGTGGGAAGGCATACTTACCCGCTGGGGGTCATCTGCCTATCAATAAGGGTGGAGGCCTATCGAGAGCTGCTCGCATTGCACTTCGCGGGTGGCGATCGATATTTGTGCCCCCCTAACAAATAAGGACGGGTCCATGCGGTCCCGGGACCAATAGTGTACTAGGGGACATAGTATGACGTGGTATGACAGTGTGACAGTATGACAGTACAGTCTGACAGTGTGACAGCAGTATGATCAGTCTACAATATATGACAGAGGAACTGTATGACAGTCATCGGAATGACAGGTCAGGAGTCATATACATAACTGATGTTAAATGATGCATCAGGTGAAAGACCAGAAGTGATCAGATAATTATAAAAGAACTGACCTGAGAGATTAGATAATTCTAGAAGATCTGACTTGATCTCATTGGATGTGCCACTGATGTGCCACTGACATGCAACTACCAGATGACACATGACACATGAAAACAGAATCAGTTATGGAAGTGCCGGAATAGTTATTTCTGGTGAGTGATCGCTAATATGGCCGGCTTTTTATTTAGTAATCCTGCATCACACTGCAGGACTGCAAACAAGTAATAAGTTGATACAATAAGCTACTATCTTTATAGTGTGCCCACAACAACTGGTATCTCAGGAACGTCTACGACGTCTACACGGCCTGTGCGTTGCCGAATTGCCGCGTTGCTTGTGATTGCCACGCTGCGTTAATCTTTCCGCCAACTTCGCTTCCGCTGTTCTTTTCGTCCAGCGTACGCCAGCGCTAACGCTCTTTTTGACCGTTTCCGCTTTAATTCAAGATTCTTGACCGCTACTGGTGTACCGTTCGGGGTTCTTCTGCTCACGAACACGATGCTGGCGTTATTTTATTGCGCCCGCATCGGTGATTTTGTCGCGGCTTCTGGCTTCAAGCCGCTCCCTTCAACGTTTTTTTAAAATTGCCGTCCAAGCTCTGCGCGGGATTCTTGTCCGCTACTGGCGTACCGTTCAAGCTTCTTCACGGCGTGGACACGACTTCGACTTCTTTTGTTGATCCGCGTCGGAATTTGTCGCAGCTTGTTGCTCCGCACCTTTTTCCTTCAGCCTTTCCGGGGAGCCGGTGTTCTTCTTAATTTCAAGAATTGTCGCTGAGATGTCCAGACCGCGCTACCGGCAGCAGCCCACCGCATCGTGCCGCTGAAGCTCGCAGCCTTAGCGCAATATGATGCGCAGCCGGCAGCGGCTCAGCGCAGCATCGTGCCGCTGGAGCTCGCAGCCTTAGACCAATATGATGCGCAGCCGGCAGCAGCTCAGCGCAGCAGCGAGACGCTGGAGCCTGCGGCCATGGCGCAGTGCAACGCGCTACAGGCAGCAGCCCACCGCATCGTGCCGCTGAAGCTCGCAGCCTTAGCGCAATATGATACGCAGCCGGCAGCAGCTCAGCGCACTATCGTGCCGCTGGAGCTCGCAGCCTCAGCGCAATATGATGCGCAGCCGGCAGCAGCTCAGCGCCGCAGCGAGACGCTGGAGCCTGGAGCCTGCGGCCATGGCGCAGTGCAACGCGCTACCGGCAGCAGCCCACCGCATCGTGCCGCTGAAGCTCGCAGCCTTAGCGCAATATGATGCGCAGCCGGCAGCGGCTCAGCGCAGCATCGTGCCGCTGGAGCTCGCAGCCTTAGACCAATATGATGCGCAGCCGGCAGCAGCTCAGCGCAGCAGCGAGACGCTGGAGCCTGCGGCCATGGCGCAGTGCAACGCGCTACAGGCAGCAGCCCACCGCATCGTGCCGCTGAAGCTCGCAGCCTTAGCGCAATATGATGCGCAGCCGGCAGCAGCTCAGCGCACTATCGTGCCGCTGGAGCTCGCAACCTCAGCGCAATATGATGCGCAGCCGGCAGCAGCTCAGCGCCGCAGCGAGACGCTGGAGCCTGCGGCCATGGCGCAGTGCAACGCGCTACCGGCAGCGGCCCACCGCATCGTGCCGCTGGAGCTTGCAGCCTCAGCGCAATGTGATGCTCAGCCGGCAGCAGCTCGGCGCAGCAGCGAGACGCTGGAGCCTGCGGCCATGGCGCAGTGCAACGCGCTGCCAGCAGCATGCGCAGCCGGCAGCAGCTCAGCGCATGGAGCCTGCGGCCATGGCGCAGTGCAACGCGCTGCCAGCAGCAGCCCACCGCATCGCGCCGCTGGAGCTCGCAGCCTCAGCGCAATATGATGCGCAGCCGGTAGCAGCTCAGCGCACTATCGGGCCGCTGGAGCTCGCAGCCTCAGCGTAATATGATGCGCAGCCGGCAGCAGCTCAGAGCAGCAGCGAGACGCTGGAGCTTGTGGCCATGGCGCAGTGCAACGCGCTACCGGCAGCGGCCCACCTCATCGTGCCACTGGAGCTCGCAGCCTTAGCGCAATGTGATGCGCAGCCGGCAGCAGCTCAGCGCAGCAGCGAGACGCTGGAGCCTGCGGCCATGGCGCAGTGCAACGCGCTACCGGCAGCGGCCCACCGCATCGTGCCACTGGAGCTCGCAGCCTTAGCGCAATGTGATGCGCAGCCGGCAGCAGCTCAGCGCAGCAGCGAGACGCTGGAGCCTGCGGCCATGGCGCAGTGCAACGCGCTGCCAGCAGCAGCCCACCGCATCGTGCCGCTGAAGCTCACAGCCGTAGCACAATATGATGCGCAGCCGATAGCAGCTCAGCGCAGCATCGTGCCGCTGGAGCTCGCAGCCTCAGCGCAATGTGATGCGCAGCCGGTAGCAGCTCAGCGCCGCAGCGAGACGCTGGAGCCTGCGGCCATGGCGCAGTGCAACGCGCTACCGGCAGCAGCCCACCGCATCGTGCCGCTGAAGCTCGCAGCCTTAGCGCAGTATGATGCGCAGCCGGCAGCAGCTCAGCGCAGCATCGTGCCGCTGGAGCTCGCAGCCTCAGCGCAATGTGATGCGCAGCCGGCAGCAGCTCAGCGCAGCAGCGAGACGCTGGAGCCTGCGGCCATGGCGCAGTGCAACGCGCTACCGGCAGCAGCCCACCGCATCATGCCGCTGAAGCTCGCGGCCTTAGCGCAATATGATGCGCAGCCGGCAGCAGCTCAGCGCAGCAGCGAGACGCTGGAGCCTGCGGCCATGGCGCAGTGCAACGCGCTACCGGCAGCGGCCCACCGCATCGTGCCACTGGAGCTCGCGGCCTTAGACCAATATGATGCGCAGCCGGCAGCAGCTCAGCGCAGCAGCGAGACGCTGGAGCCTGCGGCCATGGCGCAGTGCAACGCGCTACCGGCAGCAGCCCACCGCATCGTGCCGCTGAAGCTCGCAGCCTTAGCGCAATATGATGCGCAGCCGGCAGCAGCTCAGCGCACTATCGTGCCGCTGGAGCTCGCAACCTCAGCGCAATATGATGCGCAGCCGGCAGCAGCTCAGCGCCGCAGCGAGACGCTGGAGCCTGCGGCCATGGCGCAGTGCAACGCGCTACCGGCAGCGGCCCACCGCATCGTGCCGCTGGAGCTTGCAGCCTCAGCGCAATATGATGCTCAGCCGGCAGCAGCTCGGCGCAGCAGCGAGACGCTGGAGCCTGCGGCCATGGCGCAGTGCAACGCGCTGCCAGCAGCATGCGCAGCCGGCAGCAGCTCAGCGCATGGAGCCTGCGGCCATGGCGCAGTGCAACGCGCTGCCAGCAGCAGCCCACCGCATCGCGCCGCTGGAGCTCGCAGCCTCAGCGCAATATGATGCGCAGCCGGTAGCAGCTCAGCGCACTATCGGGCCGCTGGAGCTCGCAGCCTCAGCGTAATATGATGCGCAGCCGGCAGCAGCTCAGAGCAGCAGCGAGACGCTGGAGCTTGTGGCCATGGCGCAGTGCAACGCGCTACCGGCAGCGGCCCACCTCATCGTGCCACTGGAGCTCGCAGCCTTAGCGCAATGTGATGCGCAGCCGGCAGCAGCTCAGCGCAGCAGCGAGACGCTGGAGCCTGCGGCCATGGCGCAGTGCAACGCGCTACCGGCAGCGGCCCACCGCATCGTGCCACTGGAGCTCGCAGCCTTAGCGCAATGTGATGCGCAGCCGGCAGCAGCTCAGCGCAGCAGCGAGACGCTGGAGCCTGCGGCCATGGCGCAGTGCAACGCGCTGCCAGCAGCAGCCCACCGCATCGTGCCGCTGAAGCTCACAGCCGTAGCACAATATGATGCGCAGCCGATAGCAGCTCAGCGCAGCATCGTGCCGCTGGAGCTCGCAGCCTCAGCGCAATGTGATGCGCAGCCGGTAGCAGCTCAGCGCCGCAGCGAGACGCTGGAGCCTGCGGCCATGGCGCAGTGCAACGCGCTACCGGCAGCAGCCCACCGCATCGTGCCGCTGAAGCTCGCAGCCTTAGCGCAGTATGATGCGCAGCCGGCAGCAGCTCAGCGCAGCATCGTGCCGCTGGAGCTCGCAGCCTCAGCGCAATGTGATGCGCAGCCGGCAGCAGCTCAGCGCAGCAGCGAGACGCTGGAGCCTGCGGCCATGGCGCAGTGCAACGCGCTACCGGCAGCAGCCCACCGCATCATGCCGCTGAAGCTCGCGGCCTTAGCGCAATATGATGCGCAGCCGGCAGCAGCTCAGCGCAGCAGCGAGACGCTGGAGCCTGCGGCCATGGCGCAGTGCAACGCGCTACCGGCAGCGGCCCACCGCATCGTGCCACTGGAGCTCGCAGCCTCAGCGCAATGTGATACCCAGCCGGCAGCAGCTCAGCGCAGCAGCGAGACGCTGGAGCCTGCGGCCATGGCGCAGTGCAACGCGCTACCGGCAGCAGCCCACCGCATCATGCCGCTGAAGCTCGCGGCCTTAGCGCAATATGATGCGCAGCCGGCCAGGGTAGAAGTCTTCCCAAAATCTTTACGGCCCGTAAACTATATTTCCGCTGGCCCGCTTTCGGCCAAAACGGTCAAGGAAGAAAAATGCCCGCCGCAGGCGCGAAATTTTAAAATTAAGTATGGGGGTTTGATAAAAAGTGGCATAAAATGCCTATATTTTTGGCCGAAATTTGGCCGGCTATTACTTTTGTGCGGCCCGGGGGCGAAAGCCCCTTCGGCCCGCTTTCGGCCCGGAGCGAGCTTATGCGGCCCCGGGCCGGCCCGCCACGGTAAGACTTCTACCCTGCAGCCGGCAGCAGCTCAGCGCACTATCGTGCCGCTGGAGCTTGCAGCCTCAGCGCAATGTGATGCGCAGCCGGCAGCAGCTCGGCGCAGCAGCGAGACGCTGGAGCCTGCGGCCATGGCGCAGTGCAACGCGCTACCGGCAGCGGCCCACCGCATCGTGCCGCTGGAGCTTGCAGCCTCAGCGCAATGTGATGCTCAGCCGGCAGCAGCTCGGCGCAGCAGCGAGACGCTGGAGCCTGCGGCCATGGCGCAGTGCAACGCGCTGCCAGCAGCATGCGCAGCCGGCAGCAGCTCAGCGCATGGAGCCTGCGGCCATGGCGCAGTGCAACGCGCTGCCAGCAGCAGCCCACCGCATCGCGCCGCTGAAGCTCGCAGCCTTAGCGCAATATGATGCGCAGCCGGTAGCAGCTCAGCGCACTATCGGGCCGCTGGAGCTCGCAGCCTCAGCGTAATATGATGCGCAGCCGGCAGCAGCTCAGAGTGCAACGCGCTACCGGCAGCGGCCCACCTCATCGTGCCACTGGAGCTCGCAGCCTTAGCGCAATGTGATGCGCAGCCGGCAGCAGCTCAGCGCAGCAGCGAGACGCTGGAGCCTGCGGCCATGGCGCAGTGCAACGCGCTACCGGCAGCGGCCCACCGCATCGTGCCACTGGAGCTCGCAGCCTTAGCGCAATGTGATGCGCAGCCGGCAGCAGCTCAGCGCAGCAGCGAGACGCTGGAGCCTGCGGCCATGGCGCAGTGCAACGCGCTGCCAGCAGCAGCCCACCGCATCGTGCCGCTGAAGCTCACAGCCGTAGCACAATATGATGCGCAGCCGATAGCAGCTCAGCGCAGCATCGTGCCGCTGGAGCTCGCAGCCTCAGCGTAATATGATGCGCAGCCGGCAGCAGCTCAGCGCAGCAGCGAGACGCTGGAGCCTGCGGCCATGGCGCAGTGCAACGCGCTACCGGCAGCGGCCCACCGCATCATGCCGCTGAAGCTCGCGGCCTTAGCGCAATATGATGCGCAGCCGGCAGCAGCTCAGCGCACTATCGTGCCGCTGGAGCTTGCAGCCTCAGCGCAATGTGATGCGCAGCCGGCAGCAGCTCGGCGCAGCAGCGAGACGCTGGAGCCTGCGGCCATGGCGCAGTGCAACGCGCTACCGGCAGCAGCCCACCGCATCATGCCGCTGAAGCTCGCGGCCTTAGCGCAATATGATGCGCAGCCGGCAGCAGCTCGGCGCAGCAGCGAGACGCTGGAGCCTGCGGCCATGGCGCAGTGCAACGCGCTACCGGCAGCAGCCCACCGCATCATGCCGCTGAAGCTCGCGGCCTTAGACCAATATGATGCGCAGCCGGCAGCAGCTCAGCGCAGCAGCGAGACGCTGGAGCCTGCGGCCATGGCGCAGTGCAACGCGCTACCGGCAGCGGCCCACTGCATCGTGCCACTGGAGCTCGCAGCCTCAGCGCAATGTGATACCCAGCCGGCAGCAGCTCAGCGCAGCAGCGAGACGCTGGAGCCTGCGGCCATGGCGCAGTGCAACGCGCTACCGGCAGCAGCCCACCGCATCGTGCCGCTGAAGCTCGCAGCCTTAGCGCAATATGATGCGCAGCCGGCAGCAGCTCAGCGCACTATCGTGCCGCTGGAGCTCGCAGCCTCAGCGCAATATGATGCGCAGCCGGCAGCAGCTCAGCGCCGCAGCGAGACGCTGGAGCCTGGAGCCTGCGGCCATGGCGCAGTGCAACGCGCTACCGGCAGCAGCCCACCGCATCGTGCCGCTGAAGCTCGCAGCCTTAGCGCAATATGATGCGCAGCCGGCAGCGGCTCAGCGCAGCATCGTGCCGCTGGAGCTCGCAGCCTTAGACCAATATGATGCGCAGCCGGCAGCAGCTCAGCGCAGCAGCGAGACGCTGGAGCCTGCGGCCATGGCGCAGTGCAACGCGCTACCGGCAGCAGCCCACCGCATCGTGCCGCTGAAGCTCGCAGCCTTAGCGCAATATGATACGCAGCCGGCAGCAGCTCAGCGCACTATCGTGCCGTTGGAGCTCGCAGCCTCAGCGCAATATGATGCGCAGCCGGCAGCAGCTCAGCGCCGCAGCGAGACGCTGGAGCCTGCGGCCATGGCGCAGTGCAACGCGCTACCGGCAGCGGCCCACCGCATCGTGCCGCTGGAGCTTGCAGCCTCAGCGCAATGTGATGCTCAGCCGGCAGCAGCTCGGCGCAGCAGCGAGACGCTGGAGCCTGCGGCCATGGCGCAGTGCAACGCGCTGCCAGCAGCATGCGCAGCCGGCAGCAGCTCAGCGCATGGAGCCTGCGGCCATGGCGCAGTGCAACGCGCTGCCAGCAGCAGCCCACCGCATCGCGCCGCTGAAGCTCGCAGCCTTAGCGCAATATGATGCGCAGCCGGTAGCAGCTCAGCGCACTATCGGGCCGCTGGAGCTCGCAGCCTCAGCGTAATATGATGCGCAGCCGGCAGCAGCTCAGAGCAGCAGCGAGACGCTGGAGCTTGTGGCCATGGCGCAGTGCAACGCGCTACCGGCAGCGGCCCACCTCATCGTGCCACTGGAGCTCGCAGCCTTAGCGCAATGTGATGCGCAGCCGGCAGCAGCTCAGCGCAGCAGCGAGACGCTGGAGCCTGCGGCCATGGCGCAGTGCAACGCGCTACCGGCAGCGGCCCACCGCATCGTGCCACTGGAGCTCGCAGCC
>LGRX02003770.1:0-42539 GCA_001247695.2 Cymbomonas tetramitiformis
CTAAACAGCGGTCTGGGTCAATAATGACCCAGGGTCAATAATGACCCAAAGCCGTTCATACGGTTCGACATGTTTCACCTTTGATATCTCGAGCAGTATTTACCGCATTCGGTATGATAGTAGCTCGAGGTTTTGGTCTTCACGTTGATCGAAGCACATGCAAAGCTCGCTAGCTGTCGATGGGTTTAGCAAATATGGCGGGCAAAAACGTAAACGCTATGGTGAAACGTCAAAATAGTTTCCGCTGTTTAGGGGTTAAAACGTCGATCATCGTTCGCAAAGGCGTCGACGGCTAGCGCAAATAATCCGTAACGTAGACTTCGGATGCTTTGAATCGTCACTCTGACGCACGATACGTGTGGATCAATCAGTAATCCAGCGTCAATCTGCATCACGAAACGCAATTCATTGAACCTTCAAAGGTGGGCTACATCCTGAGAACTGTAAGGTGAGGGACTAAAGTGGACTCAGTTCCCCCCAATAACCTAAAAACACCATGAGGGACGCCTCAAATCGGTGTAAGAAGACTGGTACCAGCAAGAAGCGACAACAACAAAGACATCATAGACATATACAAAGGTATGCCCGTTGTGAGGTCACAACTCTTTTAAGAGGGGAGATCTGTCAGGGTCATGACCGATGACATATGTGTCATGTCATACGTGTCATACCTGTCAGACATGTCATACCATGTCATGTCATGTCGTGTCATATATTATTATGACAGTCGTCAGTACGGTCGACCATGACTGTACATGTCGAGTCGCGTCATATATTATTATGACAGTCGTCAGTACGGTCGACGATGACTGTACATGTCGCCAGATGATAATGTCACATCATCTGTTATTATTCAAGGAAAGACTTGAATGACCCTGTCATCGAGAGTTCGTACGTCGAACTCGAAGATGGCAAAGCAAAGATACATCTTGAATACGAACAAGAACCATCTTGCTTTAAGCATGTGCGGAACACGCATGCACAGTATGAACGAACTAGTCGTTATTACAATACTGGTCGTTCAACCTACGTCTCGGGTTCACAACCCAATGGCGGTACCATCTAAGATGATGGGAGACGTATGGTACAAAGTGAGGAAGCGTTGTGCTTCAGCAGTTCTTCATTCAGAGACTGCAACTCACAACCCGCTTGACTGTTACACTTGTGTGTGCCGTTCAACAGCACAGTGTGTATTTGATATACTGTATAATATTTGTGGGCTCGCATATCAGCCCTAACATATATCCAGACATATGTGTATGTGGTGGGGACCAAATTATTCCTGACATCGTCATGCACAATTTAAGCTATTAAATGCCCTGCGTAGGGGTGTCTAAGGGGTCCAAACCGGCGGTTATTGGGGGGCAAATCGACACGATTAATCTTACTGCGAAAACGGAGTAAAAGCCAATACGATAGGAGTTAAACTCAACCGATTTCCTTATTTCACATCGTGGGCTGCCTACCGTCAACGAGATTGGTTCTCCACGATTTCCTTCGGCCAAACTTCCCTCTTTCCCTCTTGTTCCTTCACCCTGGCCGGCTATTTCCTTCCGATGTCTCAACAACGCCAGTCAACCCTCGCAGAGGCGCTTCCGGATCGGCACGACGGGCTAGTGCTACTCCTTCGCCACCCCCTGGAAATTCTGGCACTACGACACCGGGTCCGACACGACCGAGACGGATTGTTTCTACCGCGTCTCTCTCTCCTACCGTCAGCGTCACAGGATCTAGCTCAAGCTACTCTGGCTGAGACCACGAGCCTCCGGACGCGATTTCTTTTTCACTTTTTTAAGGATTTTTTATTTTTCTGTCACGGAGCTTTCCATTCTTGTCGTGTCGAAAATCGCGATCGCCACGGCTTCGCGGCTCGTAAACTCTGGTCTCAGCCAGGGTAAGCTCAAGCTCTCCTCAATAGAGTCAATATCGAATATCCAATATTATATATCGAATAGGGAAGGGTTATACGCGCTGGAATTCACACGTCGTTTCCGTCTCAATCCCAAAAAAATTCTGAACCACTGTCACGGTCATATCGTCTCGCATCGCCTCGCGTGTCATCGTCAATTTAATTTCCAGGATTATTAAATCAATTCTGATTATTGTCCATCGCGCGTCGCGCTCAACGGTCGGGAGCCGCCAAAAATATTTTTGACGGCTCACGCCTCGCTAAATCACACTCGCTTACCGTTGCGTTGACAATTCATCCTCACTGTTCTTCCGCCTGCAAGCGGAATAACTGCAGCTGTTGAATTAATTCCTCGTGTATGCTCGTGTTCTTCGTGAACTTTGTAGGCTGAATTGCTTTTCTTGCCTAACTTGCTTTCGCCTTGCGTGTTCCCATGTGAGTTTCGTTTTCCTTTTCCTTATGTCCTCTTCCTAATTTCTCTCGACCGGATTTCTTTAAAGATTTCGTTCGTCCTTGCACGTTCCTTATCGTGAAGCGCTCCCTCCTTATTGGCAACTCCAAATTAGTAAGCTTACTTCCTTATTTTCCTGTAGATTTGGGCCTCGTTGGCAACGCGCTCAAAGCTCGCTTCGATGTCTCACGCCAAACCTCTTTCCCAAGCACACCACAAGGTGCGCACAATCGCATCCTTCCATATCTCACACGAACATGCCTTCTTTTCCCCTTTGCATCACTGTTTTTTTTTTACGCTATTCTCGTGCGAGCATTATCTCTTCTTCCCTTTCAATTGTGTGCACTCAAAAGCGCGAGCGAACTCTTGCCTTCTCTCATTCATGAATACTCACTCCATCGCGCCCTTTACTTCACGTTAATTTCTGTCACCTTTGCGCCTTTTCACTATGTTTGATTGTGTTCTATTCAGATTGACGCTAGCTCTTGAGGCGAAAAACGCGAACTCTTAATTTCTCGAGCTCAAGCACAAGGTTCGCACAAACGCATCCTTCCATATCTCACACATACATACCTTGTTACCTTCTTTCCACAACTGATTTTTTTTTGCTATTCTCGAGCGAGCATAAACTCTTCTTTTTCTCTCGTCAACCGTGTGAACTTAAAGGCGCGCTCGATCTCTTGCCTACTTTCCATCGCGAATACTCACTCCAACGCGCCCTTTCCTTCACGTTAATTTCTGTCACACATGCCCTTGTTTATCATGCTCGCTTGTGTTCAATTCAGATTTTTTGTGGATCGTGAGGCGAGACCCTCAATCTCCTAATAGCTCGCGCACTCCACAAGGTGCGCACTCCTTCATTCAAAGCGAGTCCCATGTGCCTTTCTGTTTGTCAACATTTATTTCCCAAACTCTTTGCCTTATCGTATTCACTTCACACTTCTGTCCAAATTGAGCTCTCTTCACCTGCAATAAATCTCTCCGCCACCCAAAAACTCTCTTCTTTCTGTTCACCCAAGAACTCTAGAACTCGTGTCATGCGATGCCTATCTCTGCGAATTCAATTAGGCTTGTGACACAAATATTTTATTAAGGAGGAGACGAGGACTTCTACATCGCAAGATTGAGATTCGTTGACCACCTCGACTTAACGTGGGGAGCTCCTCAACCGCATTCTTGATTCTACCATAATTCCTTTCATGGGTTTCGCTCGCCTCACGGGGCGAACTGTGCTACAGTGTCACTGCTGACTGTGGTGCTAGTGGTGATATGTGCAGGGGCTGGTTTTGGGTTTGGTATCTTGTTTTATTTTTCAATTCTTTTGTTTTTAAAAGCGGTGAGCTTGCAAGAGTCTTCAAGCGCGCAGCTTGTGTGGCAGCTTGTGGGCCATGTGTAGGCGGGATGCCGCCCCCTCTTAAGATGTGGAACTCTAGGTTGGCCTTTGCTAACCTAGCTTGGGTTAAATCTCAACTACATCACTATTGTGCGCACATATTTATTCGTGCTAGCTTGGGTTAAATATCAACTAAATCGCTATTGTGCACACATATTTATTCGTGCAATTTTGCACATCCTTGAATGTGAGTTTGCGCATATTCAAGCACGACGTGCGACTTGGCTCGCTTGAAATGTGAAAGTACAAATAAGCCAACCTAAATTTGGGTGAAACTCAATCACAATAAATAAATCTTGTTTGTATGCATGATATATCCATTAAATTAAGTGTGGTTGGCTTTTATACCAAGCTAGCTTGGCATACGCCAAATTAGACTTCCGCACTCCACGCGGGCGAACTTGCACCATGCATCAGAAACGGAATCAGTCCACGCCTCATCCTTTTCCTTGAGCGTCACGAAAGAGGGGATATGCCGGGTGACCCATCGCCCCCCCCCTTACAGTGGGGGGGGAAGATTGGGCTCCCCGTGAGAGCGCCCAAAACTATTCACACCAACTCAATACATGTGCATGGGTATGCGTGTAAAATAGCGATGTAGTTGGGTCTCATCCCAAGCTAGGTTGGCATAGACCAACCTAGACTTCAACATCTCAAGGGGGGGGGCGGCTTCCCATCCGCACATGGCCCACATGCGACACAAGTTGTGCACATCAGGTATCTCGTGATGGCGAACACATAACTAAACGAGTTAAAAAGTACAACACAAAAACAACCGCTCCTGCACATATCACCACCACAGTCAATAGCGAGCACCGTTCGCCCCGTGAGGCGAACGAAAAGCGTTGCGTGAATTATGTTGGCGGCTGAGTTCCGTACAAGCGTGTCACGTTCATTAACGAGGCGGTCAACGAACGAATCTGCAAACACGAAACAGTAATCGCGATGTCGAAGTCCTCGAAGTCGATGTCAAATAAATATTTGTGTCACAAGAGGATGGGCGAGGGAGAAGAAGCAAAGGGGAAACAATTTGTTCGCAAGAGATGCGGAAAGCAAGGGGGTGGGGAGCCTAGAGCAAGGTTGCATAATGTCCGATGCGCTAGGAGAGAGGAGTGGAAGGGATCTTCGCGCTAATGCGAAGACATGTAAGGCAAATGAGAGAAGAATGAAGAGGAAAGAGCAAAAACAAAGCAATGTATGAGCACAATATGTGCAAGGGAAAGGCGTGTGAAGCGTGGAGAAAGGTTGAAAAGTGTCCGATGCGCTAGGAGAGAGGAGTTGAAGAGCTCTTCGCGCTCATGCGAAGACTTGGGAGGCAAGGGAGGGAGAATATGGATGAAAGAGCAAAGAGAAAGCAAGTTGTGAGCACGAAATGCGCAAAGGAAGGGCGTCTAAAGCGTGGAGCAAGAATGCAAAATGTCCGAAGCGCTAGGAGAGAGTAGAGGAAGAGCTCTTCGCGCTAACGCGAAGACTTGGGAGACAAGGGAGGGAGAATAAGGATGAAATAGCAAAGAGAAAACAGGTTTTGAGCACGAGATGTGACAAGGAAGGGCGTGGGAAGCGTAGAGCAAGATTGCAAAATGTCCGAAGCGCTAGGAGAGAGTAGAGAAAGAGCTCTTGGCGCTCATGCCAAGACTTGGGAGGCAAGGGAGGGAGAATAAGGATGAAAGAGGAAATAAAATGCAAATTATGAGCACGAGATGCGCAAAGGAAGAGCGTGTAAAGGGTAGAGCAAGGATGCAAAATGTCCGAAGCGCAAGGAGAGAGGAGAGGAATAGGTCTTCGCGCTCATGCGAAGACTTGGGAGGGAAGAAAGCATGGGTAAGGGTAAATGAAGATATTTGAAGCTATTTTTGCGCACGCGATGTGACAAGGAAGGGCGTGGGAAGCGTAGAAGAAGCATTGCAAAATGTCCGAAGCGCACAAGGAGTTTGGAAGCGCGTTAATGGACACCAAAGCAGGTCGCGCGACTCACATACGCACCTTAAGTACAAAAAAGAACACAAATCAAGAAGAAATACGCATTGCATAAGGAAGCACAACACTTTAATCAAGCACACAGCAATATTATTCCGCCTTTAGGGGGAAGAAGGAAGGGCGAGGGCCGCACGTTTGCTTGCGACTGCTTTGCGAGCGACAGTTTTCAACGCACGAACGTTGACTGGCGGCGAGCGCGACGCGCGATGGATAATAATCAGAATTGATTTAATAATCCTGGAAATTAAATTGACGATGACACGCGAGGCGATGCGAGACGATATGACCGTGACAGTGGTTCAGAATTTTTTTTGGATTGAGACGGAAACGACGTGTGAATTCCAGCGCGTATAACCCTTCCCTATCGAATAACAATATCGAATATGTAGAATTTTACTTTTTTTATCGATTTTATTCGACACGATAGAGATGTGTCACCGTCACAGAGCAGATAACGAAGCCACGGGTACAGATAGTAAACACCAGATACTTGTATTTTTTATTGTAAAGGAAACGGTCCACGGGTGAATTTGTTGCAGTACGTTAATAAGAGAGCGAGCAGATTCATGTATACGTGAGGATTGCGTGCCTATATCAGCAGATCTGGGAAGTCTACGTATCAATTTTCTCGATAACTGCAACCAAGACGCTGCGCGGATGTCAGTATTGAAACTCGCTAATACACGGGAATGTTACCTTCTGTAGCTTCTGTGAGTTCCATTCGAAGCTATTCCATCCTTTGAAAGATTGTTATCTTTGATAACATATTAGTTGATTAACGTCATGAACACGCACGATGATTCGAATTCTCAATACCAAGCTCTCGCGGGCAGGACATCGGAGCGCAAAGAGGGGGGGATGTTTGCGAGTTCGATGGCAAACGTTGGGGTTATGTACAACTTTACCAACATCTCAGTGGTATATTTGTTTCTTGACCACGCCAATAAGTGGGACACAACAGGCTTATGGGATTCAAGTCTAGTGTCCTTTTTGACAAGTTTGATTTATATTGGAGCTATGGTCGGCATGTGCACTATGGGCTACGTGGGAGATCTAGTTGGTCGCAACAAGGCCTTCGCCATTACTTCAATGATTATGGTATTGTCGAGTGTCGGAAGTGCTGTGTTCCCTTTCGGTGGAGCCAGCCAGGCATATGCAATTATTGGCGCTTGCAGGTTTGTGAAAGCTTCTCCCAAAGCACCCCCGAGTGTGCAACCTGATAGTTCGTTTCCCCTCAGAACGCTGCATCAGTGAGCTATTTGATACTCCATGCAGATTTTTTCTCGGCGTTGGAATTGGAGGATGCTATCCCCTCTCCGCTGCGAAATCGGCTGAGGAATCGGGCTGCGCCGACGTGCTCGCTCGCAATCAAAGAGCTGGAGCTGCATTCGTCTTCCAAGCAATCGCGGCCATCATTCCTTACTTGGTAGGAATGATCGTGTATACGGCCGGTATTGAGTTTCAATTCCGCTTCCTGTTCGCTCTTGGTGCTGTGCCTCCAGCGATTGTGCTGTGGTGCACGTGGGGTGCCCGCGAGAGCGAGGAGTGGACGTCAAAGACCACGAAGCCGCCCACCGCCAAGGAGCAGCTCTTGCTAGGTGCCGCTCCCATCGCTCAGAAAGAAGCAACAACTCCTTGCTGCGTGACGCTCTCGTTTTGACAGCGCCGTTGTTTTGCGTGCAAGTTCATCGGCACGTACTGCAGTTCGGCACGTACTACCGTCAATCACTGTGACGCGGTTGGGAACTCCCCACAGGCTTCGAGGACCCAAATGCTTGGAAGAATCTGGCCGCAACAGGCCTTTGCTGGTTTCTTTACGACATCGCTTACTACGGCAGTAATCAGTGGACTCCCAAGATGACGGAAAAAATATTTGTAGGATCAGACCTTCTCTCAACGACTTGGCACACCGCCGCGGGCTTCTCTATCGGGCTGCCATCTGTGATGCACGCGTTGTGGGTGTTGAAAAAAATTGGTACCAAGAGCTTGCAGGTATCATCCGGGATTTTTTTCTTCAATCTGGGTTGAAAGTGTCATAAACGGGTCGGAAAGTGTTTTCCCCGACATCCGTCTTTGAGCCTATTGTTGAGGCTTTCGCGGACCAAGCACTTACCGCTGAACGTTCTTTCGTTCTTCGTGAAGTGGAAGTACTTTTCGAACCCTTATGGTCGGCGCCGCCTGAATATGGAACCCTTATGGTTGGCGCCGCCTGAATATGGAACCATTTACACTCGTGTTCTGTGTTTGCAACTGGCAGAGGCGACCTTTTTCCCCCCAAGCCATACTACTTCCCTCTTCTTTGTGCACCGTCTGCTTCAGTTGCTTCGGCATCGCACCAGTTTCCACGCATCCCCTATCGCCGTATGTTTCTTCAGAGGCAAGTTGCTTGTCTCGGCATTTGACTACTGGAGTGTAACGACGGCCGCATGTGGTCACACGCATCTTTCAGTGTTCTCACACCTTCGACTTTGTACGGACCGGAACTGTCTTCCCAAATAGGCTTAATTTTGAGATAATACGGGTATGTGTGCGGTGTTTTTCAGGTGTGGGGTTTTGTGCTGATTGCCACCTCGTGTTTACTGATCGCGGCCTTCTGGGAAATGCTTACCGGCGAACACTCGACTCCGCTCCAGAACAATCTGTTATTCGTGTTGTACATTTTCTTTCTGTTCACTGTGAATTGGGGACCGAACATGTCCACGTTCGTGCTGCCCCAAGAGCTCTTCCCAGTGGAAATTCGAACAACTATGAACGGCATAGCGGCCGGCATGGGTAAGCTTGGTGCTGTTGCAGGCATCTGGTTGTTTGATAAGGGTTCGGAATTGTGCGGTGTGGTTACTTTGATGTTAATTGTTGCAGCCTTGAATTTGTTTGGGGCTGTGGTTTCATACTATTGCATCGATGATTCTCTTTGGAAGAAGCAAAAGGCACAGATGGATGAAGCATGCGAGGATTCCATGGCTTCGTCAGTGGCCTAATGACTACACATCCTGTGAAAAGGCAGTATAGCAGGAGGCAAAACCTCATATTGTCTCCTTCAGTGGACTCAGGGTCGGTAAGCTATGAATCAAAGAATGATTTTGGCACTTGTGCATACTTACTATTGCATCCCCCTAACCTTTCAAGTGCACAAAACCTTCCCTATCGCCTTCCGTGGTAATTCGGAGCACTCTAAACTAATTTTAGAACGTCATGGGATACCATTCTATGGATATTACTGTTTGGGGTGAACAAAATATTCTAACACTTCTAGAAGTATTTTTGTTGAATATGAAAGTGGCTATGAGAAAGGATGCAGGTTATATGCTGAAACTAAATAGTACCCTGCCTTTCATGTTGGGATGAATTTGTGACACACTTGCCAAACATCGGAATTCATTGAAGTGTACTTAATTTCACTTACTCAGGTTAAAGAACTCCCACGGGTCTGATGATTAATGAAAATCGAATAAATCAGGGAAAATGGTTGCATGCCCGAGCTAAGAGACTAGTGAATTTGCCGAATAAAGGGTGCGGCACCAAAATCAGATCACTACAAAACTCTCATCTATTATTCAATATCGTGAGTTCATATTACAAGCAGGCGGGCAGGTAGACATAAAAAATCAAGCTTTGACAAGCTTCGCTTGACTTCGGCGCAACGTAAATATGATAATTAAATTTACTGCTACTGCCGACTGCTACTACTACTACTGCTACTGCTACTGCCGACTGCTACTACTGCTGCTGCTACTGCTACTGCTACTACTGCTACTACTGCTGCTACTGCTGCTACTACTACTACCACTGCCACGGCTGCTGCTGCTACTACTACTACTACTACTACTACTTATGCTACTAATACTGCTGGCAGATATTGTGCTAGGAGGCAAGCACAAGAGCAAGAAAAACGGCTAAGTACAAAACGCAAGAGTACTCAGTACGGAGTACAGTAGGACCGATCAGAATGATGTTGATGTGAGGTGCCTAGCCTGTTGTACGGAGTACTCAGTACAGTTGAGTTATGGAAAGAGTTCCTGAATGTATAAGAACTCTAAGTGTAACCCGTTTCGGAGATGAGAACTGAACTGAGAATTGTAACATAAAAGTAAAGAGCCGTAACTGCTGTATATTGTGTATTGAAAGCATGCACTGAAAGCAAAAGCATACTAGAAGGATTTACGAAACCGAAGTCCGATAGTAGACCAATCGAAACCATACCTCGTGCGGTCGTTTAATAAGTGTAGATATAATAAGTCCGAAACCGTAAAGAAGAGAAGAGCAAGAGTGTAGACTCCTACAGATATATCAGTCTGAACGAATGGGCTGAATATCTTTCTCAAGGCAGTTTTCTCGGCGGAATGTGTTCAGTTAAGATAAGTTGCCCGTTAAGTGGCAATACGGGTTTAGGGTTCGTTCGGGACCGATGACGGTCATACGATACACACTACTATATGAAACGGCAGGTGACAGATTTGTGTGTCACAGTGCTACTTCCAACACACCACCTATAGTATGGTGACCGACCAATCGGAAGTGAACCAATGAACAAACACCTACTCGGCTTCGGTGGAAACGGAATGTTTAGGGGAAGACCTGTCCACAAGTGGCAGGGCGGTTCCCGAAACACAGACAACACAGCAGCCGTGACCACTGCTCTCTACTGCAGAGTTCTGATACATTGCTAAAACCCTAAGCTAGCCCATCTTGGGGCTCCTCTGCACATACAGCAAAACATGAAGTCACCGTGCATGTACCAGGCACACTCCTGATAACTTAAACATATTTCTTTTCTTTATTTTCTTCTTTATTTTCTTTCTTTTTATTCTTTTTATCTTATTTGTTGTTTTTGGTTGTGTAATATTAACTTCACAGTCTTATATTCCACTGTTTTATTTCATGACAAACTCTGGCTTCTAGCCTAGAATTACAATCACTTGTCCGATATAATGTCTGGTCTCAAACCTAATACATCTATATCCTTATGTATAGTCTTGGCATTCAGCCTAATACTAACATGTAAAACTTGCTCTTAATTTCTCTTGGTCAACACTAACCGAGGTTCACTTTTCCCAAGCTTCCCCTTTCAACATGTTGCTCTTTAACTCACTAGCAGGAATCCTAGATGGCTACTGCCCCGTGGTTCGGTACTATCACAAGTAACAAGCCTTATGCATCATTATGGGCACTAGAGGGGGTGTATGTGTCCCATGAAGGTTTCGAAAAATCATTTAGGACCCTTTTGATTTATTGTCGTTGCTGAAATTTACTCCCATCGACTTTAGGTATGTGTATGCGCGGCATGCTTTCGGGGGGTGAAAGACCATAAAATTAATTAAAATTTTGGAGACCTATGTTGACAAGTTTGCGAGTTGCCCGATCTGCAGTGTCTCGTCAGATTTTCCATCCGGCCTCATCTTGATGCCAAAATTTGCGGTTGAAGTCGCGGGGGTATAGAAAATCTGGGTATTTGCAAAACTAAGCGAAAATTGAAGGCCAAAATTTTGCTACCCAACGGCATTCGACGCCCTCGTGCGCCCAATATACGTGTGTTATAGACCAATGGCGCATAACGCAACTCAGTTTGGGTGCCTGGGACGAAAATATATGAAGGGTAGCATCTCCGTATCAAAGGAGGGCATCGAGAAAAAAATCCGGCGTTTCGGTACTTGAGATAGTACCGAAACGCGTTTCGGTACTATCTCAAGTACCACGGGGCAGTAGCCATAGATTGACATCTGTCATCGGTTGGCCTGAACAAGAATTTTGAAAAATTTTATTCAAAATTTAGGTCAAATTTCAACCAAAAGAAATGGCAAAATTTTGAAAAATATAGGGGGTCCGTAGGGAAAATATCCACCCCCGTCTGCAATTTTTAAAGTTGGACTCCCATCGATCGAAATTTTTCGAAAATTTGTCGAAAAATATGACAGTACGAGTACAAAGACGGTAGAGACGGTGTCGGTTGTCGATGTCGATGTCGCCGCCCTTCCTTTCGTTCACATTTACAATATTCTTTGACAGTGAGACGCAAGACGCAGCCAACATCAACAGCGAACGGGGAAGAATCATCATCACCATGCTCGTCGAAGACTATTCTTCAGCTTCAGATGCAAACTCCAAATCTGATATATCTGAGCTCGAGGACAACACCAACACGACAACTCTCCGCCCAGTACACCTAGACCTGGGACGTGACGATGACGACTTGTCGGAGGACAACGACGACCGCGAACCGAGTCGCTTGGAGGCAGCGTATGCACGCACGCGAGCACAACCCCTAACAAACGCCTTCGACCAGTTGAAGCGGAAAAGGAGCTCCCAACAGCATGCGGATAGCGAGCTGCAGCAGCGCACGAGCGAGAAAGGGCACCTGTGAAGAAACCCCCCTCTGGAAAGAAGCGTGCAGGAGGGGGTGTACGCATCACGAAGGAGCCGAAGCCTCCGCGCCTCCGCGCCTCCCTCGGCAGCTCTACGGCTCCGAAAAAAGGGGAAAATTTTCATCAAAATTTAGGCGTCCTGAAAAAAGGGGCAAAAAAATATAGGTTCGACCCCGAAAAATGGGTCAAAAAATTTAGGTGATTTCAAAAAGAATTCTTGTTCAGGCCAAGTCATCGGCCAATTACCAGCAGCCCATGCTTGATTCTGTTACTCCTCCACCATGCAATCATCAGGTGTTGGAATCTGTATAGGCAGCCCTGCCTGGGAGTCCCGGTGCAGGCCCCTATGACAGACCCCTAGGCCAACACTGGACTGCTGACTGATCTGTAGGCTCGTGGTGTGACACACGTTGTGTCACAGGTAGGCTAGACTCCGTCCGTTACCGTTGCGAGACCGTTCGGGGTATATCTAGCTTAGGGTTTATCTTATCATGGGTTGTTTATCCAGACAGAGTTCGAGACCCTCTGATATCTAGTGAACTAGGATATTCCCGTAGGTCGTGGCCCCATCCACGCTATATTCCACATTGCTTTTGGCCATGATTGGCTAAAACAGCCGCTTTGGTAGGTGGTGCGCACCGGCGCGTTTGGGTGCGCGTGGGAAATTTGGGATGAGCAGCTTCTGAGTATTTGATCGGCGGCTATGGGGGTTCGACCTGGATCGGACTTTGTCGACGCAATGTCCTTGTACGGTTTTCTCTTTGCCTTGATCCAGCAATCTACCGTTTCTTGGGCTGGTGACTGCAGCACCTTCGACCTCGACTTCGTCTTCCAGTGCCCCTCGCTGCCATGGTTTTACCGCTCTTCGCGTGGCTGTGTACTCCCATTCTCCCCACGCCGCTACCCTTACGCGCCTTAGCGTACCACCTCCCATCAGGCTCTCTACGTGATGGTTTCTACGAGATCCAAAAGGTCCCTTATGAGGGACTCCGACATCGATGCCTCTCTGAGGCTGACCGACGCGGTGCGCAACACGCCGAGGGTCAAACCCCCGACTTTTGCGTGTCCCGCACCTGCTTCCAACGAGGACGCCGACGTTGCCACCAGGAAGTATTTGCAGGAGCAGTCCAAGCTCGTTGACGAGATCTACAAGCAGCGGCTGCATCGGTCTTGGGCCAAGGGTATCCGCGAGGATATCCTTGGGGACAAGAAGCATTATTTCAGCGGCACGGCTGACGGGAACCTCCTCTCCGACATGGTGGTGCAGCTTCGTACGGAGTTCGCGTCCGCTGGACTGGAGCTGGCCTCGTTCGATCTGCTGGACGAGCCTATGGCTCTGGTGGTGAGCAAAGTCAACGGCTTGCTCTACGACGTGCTCCAGCTGGTCATCGAGAAACACAACAACGCCCACGTCTAGCTTACGGGGACGGACGCGTCTGCTGACCGAGATGGACGGCGTGCTCTGGTGGACATCATCAAGCGCTGCGTTCCGGTGGCGTTGCGGGAGTCTTTCCAGCAAGAGCATGCGACTGTCAGCTATCCCGCCAACGTTGACCCGCAACCCGTTCTGGCTCGGGAGCAGCGTTTGGT
This sequence comes from Cymbomonas tetramitiformis, assembly GCA_001247695.2. Lineage (NCBI taxonomy): Eukaryota > Viridiplantae > Chlorophyta > Pyramimonadophyceae > Pyramimonadales > Pyramimonadaceae > Cymbomonas > Cymbomonas tetramitiformis. The sequence continues at coordinate 13,680 of LGRX02003770.1, forward strand.
GCGGGACAACAAGGCAGCTGACTGGACGCCCACCGAAGCCACCAGGAAGCTCAGCTTGTACACCCGGCTTGACCCAGTGTTCTACGCCGCGGTTAAGGTGCGCTATCCCATGGTGGCCGATCTTGCGACGGTTTCCCTCAGTGCCCTTCGCTCTCTGCGTGGTGGTTGAGATTTACCAGGCATGGGTGGCGACGGAGGCCGGGAAGGCTGCCCTGGCCAGTCCCTCTTCTGGTGGCGCGTCGGCTTTGCTCTCCAGCGACGAACACCAGGTGCTCCTCGGCAAGATCCAGGAGTTGACTGAGCTGGTGCAGCGGCAGTGCGGGGCGGCTCAGCCGGTGGTGCAGCGGCAGCGGGATCCGCCGCAGCGGCAGCACGGGCAGCGGGATCCGCCGCAGCGGCAGCACGGGCAGCGGCCGCCGCAGGGACGCCAACCGCAGCGGCAGGGGCAGCCCCAGCGGGGCTTTCGCATGGGTGTGAACAACCCGCCCGCCGTGGGCTTCGATCGCAACGAGCAGCGGGCGAAACCGCTCTGTATTCGCTGCAAGAAATCCGGCAGGGAACATATCAACCCCCTATGGCCGGTCTGTGGCCGTACGATGAGGGTTGTGGCCGAGGTTTGGCCGAGTGTGCTTTTGCTTGTTGGCCGAGACGAATCATGTAAAATTTTGAAAATTAACCCGAAAATTTGCGGTTTTTATGATCTTCTCATACTTAAAATTAAAATTTTGCGCCTGCGGCGGGCAATTTTATATTTTGGCCGGGGTGGCCGAAACTTGGCCGATGGAATTTTTGAGTGTTGGCCGTACGACATAAAAGTTTGATATGTTCCCTGAAAATCCGGTAAGGAGCTTTATCACTTCTACCGCGACTGCCCTCTTGGCGGTCGCCAACATTCCCCTGGCACGGCCGCAGCTTTCTGCATTCCCATCGACGACGAGGATGCGGAGGGCGTGCACGCCCTCGCCATGTGTGCCGTGTTCCAGGAGGCAGCGGATGAGGGGGCGGACGCCTTTGCCCGTGCGGCGACGGTGTACGGCCCGCCAGCGGTGCTTTGCGGGGGCGTTGTGGGGGGCATTGACGTGTCCGCCTACGGCTTCTCCGTGGACGCGGTGCCACCCGTGACGGGGACACCCGGTGAGGACATCCTCCGACGGCTGGACGACCTCGCGGCGGAGGTCAACGCGGCCGTTGAGCCTAAGGTACACTACACTCACGCCTCCTTCCTGCCGTCTGGGGGCGTTGACACGCAGGCTTCGGCTCTGGTGTGTGACCCTGCCGAGGCAGGTGACACACCGGAGAAGCAGGTTCCGGCAGGTGGTGCGGCGGCATCGGCATCCGCCGTGCCGGCCCCTGTTATGCCTGTCTTGGAGAATGAGGAGGAGCTCCTGGAGCTCTACGGCTACGGCGAGCCCGTGTCCCTGAAATCGGCACGGGCACCTGACCACTACGGAGAACGCGGACGGTGAGTTCAAGGGCGTTGTGGAGAATGTCAACCACGCCGCGGTTGTGCCGGTCGATCTAACTGGCTACGACACGGACGACTACGAAGACTTCGCCGACGGTAGCTTCCGGCTGAAGCCGCGGGCTCCTGCCATTTCGGCAAATCATGCGTCGGAGCCTGCAGCCCAGGCACCTCACTCTGGTGGTGCTTTGGGAGATTGGCGTGACGGTGCTCACCGCACCTCCGGTTGCGGCAAGCCGCCATGGGGCTTCCCCGCTCAGCCGGGTTTGTGGGGGATGCCCTTCCTTCTTTCCTTCCTTCTCTTGATTTCTGTCATGGGAGTGGGAGCTGCCGCCTACACGGCGGCCAGTGAGATCGACCCTGTGCAGGTATCGGGTCGGGCTGCACCGCAGCCTGTGCTGTGCAGGGGTGAATTATGTATCTACTCTGGTATCACGGAGCTGGACCCCGTCACTCTGGATGCGGTGCTGCACTCCCTGGGTGCCGCGACGGTGGCTCACCGGGCCGCCTGACCCACTGGAGAGCAGTACTACAATCGGCCACGGTGGACATTGTGGCGACGGTGCTCCTCTGACCTGTGACCCCTAGTAGTTTACTTCTGGTTCTAGCAGTACACCACTTTTCTGGTGGTGTGCTGAGATGTACTCTGACCTCAACTTGGTCTTCAATCTGGTTTATGCTTTTACTTTGACAACTTTGGATTCTTAAATCTGACTTGCTGGTGCAGACTTTTTCAGTAGTATAACAGGACACTCATTGCCTGTATGCTTTTGCTCTTGTACTAGCTAGAGGGTTCCAATTTGTGTATCAGAATGGCACAGTTGGATTAGCAGTTAGGACCTGTCACCCTGGCTTCTACCCTAGCAACTTACACTTCTGACTCTCCTAGCCAGTCACCACCCACAGTGCTGGGGTGGTGTGCTGGAATCTGTATAGGGAGCCCTGACTGGGAGTCCCTATGACAGACCCCTAGGCCAACACTGGACTGCTGACTGATCTGTAGGCTCGTGCTGTGACACACGCTGTGTCACAGGTAGGCTAGACTCCGTTACCGTTGCGAGACCGTTCGGGGTATATCTAGCTTAGGGTTTATCTTATCACGGGTTGTTTATCCAGACAGAGTTCGAGACCCTCTGATATCTAGTGAACTAGGATATTCCGGTATCAGGCAGATCATGATACTTGTATTGCCATTGCAGATGTTCTCCTGGAATCTACCATGAATCATTTCATTACAGATCTTCTCCTGAAATCTGCTTTGTCATCGATTATTTTCCCCACTCGCTCACTTATGTGAATATCCGATAACTCCCCATTATTCGCGAGTGAGGCATGCACGCTCGGGGCATACCCATGGGGCATACCCATGGGGCACACGCCTTGGGCATACGCCTTGGGGCATACCCCTGGGGCATACGCCTTGGGGCATACGCCTTGGGACATACCCCTGGGGCATACGCCTTGGGGCATACCCCCGGGGCATACGCCTTGGGGCATACCCCCGGGGCATACGCCTCGGGGCATACCCATGGGCCATACGCCTCGGGGCATACCCCTGGGGCATACGCCTTGGGCCCTGGGGCATACCCCTGGGGCATACGTCTTGGGGCATACCCCCGGGGCATACGCCTCGGGGCATAGCCCTGGCATGGGGGCATACCCATGGGGCATACGCCTTGGGGCATACGCCTTGGGGCATACGCCTTGGGGCATACGCCTTGGGGCATACGCCTTGGGGCATACGCCTTGGGGCATATGCCTTGGGGCATACGCCTTGGGGCATAGTGTCTATTCTGCGAAAGGCGGGTTAACCCGCCGTAACACGTTGTTACGGCGGGTTACCAATACCTAGGCATTTCTACGATATCGCGCGCGTAATCGATTTCGGGCAAAAAGTACGAACAACAGGCGTTTATCAACCCTCAAAATTACCCAAAACACGTTGCGAGAACTCTTGACACTTTGGTCTGAGGATTGGTAATCGAGTTCGGGCAGAAAGTAGGAACAACAGGCGTTTATCGACCCTCAAAATTACCCCAAAAAGTTGGCAGAGCTCCAGACACTTTGGGCTGAGGATTGGTCTATACCGATAGGGAAGTGCTCTAGATCGAAACTTAAGGTCACAACACATAAAACTTCCTTGAAATATTGTCACTTAGTGCCTTGGGACCACCACGTAGCCTACGCGGAGCAACAATAAACGAAGTTAGGGGTCAACCCGCCGTAATTTTTGGGCCAACCCGCCCTAACTTTGAACGCCATTTCAGCCCGGTGTACCCATCCAAGTAGCAGAAATTACAGTTTCCACACACAAAACTAACTACAATAAACATTGCCAAGCATGGGTTGTATGCGACATCTCGAATTATTAAGGATATTAGGGTGCTCGAATATCGCTCTTAGGTATTGTTAACCCGCCCCAAAATTAGTAGAATAGACAATAGCCCTGATGGGGCATAGCCCTGGGGCATAGCCCTGGGGCATAGCCCTGGGGCATAGCCCTGGGGCATACGCCTTGGGGCATACCCCCGGGGCATACGCCTCGGGGCATACCCATGGGGCATACGCCTTGGGGCATAGCCCCGGGGCATAGCCCTGAGCTGTCCGTGCCTCCCGGTACAACTCCTCCCCCCTCAAGAGCGGCCTATCTCCCGATGCCGCTCCCGGTGTCGTCAGGTATCAAACTCCCCGAACTGAAGATGGTGGAAGAGATGACGCAACAGCGGAGCCGGAACTGGGTACACGGCGTGAGCATCTCGCGCTCCTGGTTGCTGTGAAGACGATGGTCCAAGCTGAGCAGTTTCAGGGTGCCCTCCGGTGGCCCATTTGCATGCGCAAGGTGTCCGCGCGGTGCACTCCAGCAATGGCGTTGGTGGAGGTGAGCTAGTCCAGATACACGTTGGTTTACGATACGTCGCTCCCCATACTTACAGTAGGTGCAAAAAAGAGGTTGTGGCAGTTCACGAACCACTGACCGCAACCGCAGTGCATTCGGGTATCTTCCTTCAGGATTTTCAAGAAACCAGTGCTTGGGCTTCAAGTACTCAATAGCATCCAGGGTGCATTTCACACTCTTGTCTGCTCCTTCCAGATCAGGAGGTCCTCCCGTAGTGCGCGCCTGACTGTACTGGGTACATGGAGGGCTGGCCCAGATGACATCAAAGAATCCCGGTGGGTACTGAGTGGGGTCCCAGTCCTCCATTGATGCGAGATGGTCGGGTTGCCATCGTGGGTCGTTGTCGAGCGTAACCACCGAGGCAGACGGAAAGCACTTTGCAAACTCTCTTTCCACCGATCCGGTTCCGCTGAACAACACCAAGATTCTCACTGGCCGGGTCTTTCGCTCTTCAAGGTCGTTAATCACCACTAGCTCTCCATTCTCCAAGATTTCCACCCGCTCCCACGGCAGACAGAAGTCTTCCGGTGGAGAATCCACTTCCGGGACGTCACATTGGTGTTCCATTAGCTGGGATAAAGTGACACCAAGGTGAACGGGCTGTCGCTGTTGACGTTGACGTCGGCCATGCTCAACGGACTTCAGCATGTCCGCCTGCATGCCCAACCGCCGTGCCTCGAACTCCTTGAGCTGCTGATTCTCCCCGCCTCTGTCCATCTTGTCTCTGGAGCGCCACTGGTCGTGAGTTGCCGAGTAGCCCGTCCAGCGTACCTTCCATTCCTCCACTGATTTACCCTTGACCATGCGTACACGATACGCCAGAATTTTGTCCACGTGAGCTTCCGCTTGCCCATCTACCATTACCGGGTCAGGTACAGGCAGTTGTGCTCGAGATGCAAACTCATCCATGCCGGAAACGTATGGCTTCAGGCGGTGCTGTGCAAACACGTCGTGAATGCGCCAATGCGGTGGTAGAGCCAACCGATAAGCCACCGGTGCCCCGCGGTCCGCCTCCGCCAGCTCCGCCTGCAAATCGCTGTAGAAGCACTCCACGACAGTTACAGGTCCGTGCCAACGCTTGCCGAGCTTCCGGCACAGCGCACGGTCCATCACCTTCTCCGTCAGGTGACGAGCCTCGATCCATACCAGATCCCCCACTGCGTACCTATGCTGCTTGTGACGCCGGTCGAACTGCTCCCGCTGGCGCTGCTGAGCCAACTCAAGGCGGCCACGCGCGTCCCGCAACTGCGACGAAAACTTCACAGCCATCTCATGGGCGGTACCCACCCCCCCCTTTCGTCGCGCAGAGCCAGGGAGAGTCGCAGCATCCAGGAACAGGTCCAGCTGAGACATTGGAGACACCCCGTAGCATAGCTCAAAGGGAGTGAATCCGGTGACGTCACTGCGCGAGTCGTTGATAGCAAACTCCACGTTTGTCATGATTGTAGAGGTCCCAGTCATCCGGATTGGCACCCACGAACGAGCGCAACATGTCCTCGACCACCCTGTTGGTGTGTTCCGCCTGCCCGTCTGAACGAGGGTTGTACGGAGTGGTAGAAGCCACCCGCACCCCCATAAGTCTCATTAGCTCACGCCAGAACGAGTCTTGGAACCTGGGGTCACGGTCACATACAATCTTCATGGGGGCTCCATGCTGCCTCCAGACCACGTCGAAGTAGATGCGGGCTACCGTCTGCGCAGAGCTGTCCCCAAAATTCATGGGCACAAGGTGTACCATTTTGCTCAGCTTGCACGTAAAGGTGACGAAGGCGTCATTCCCCTGGGCGGTGAGCGGCAACCCTGTAACGAAGTCCACGCTCACATCTTGCCAGTTACGTTGAGGAATAGCGTGTGGATTCAACAATCCATCGGGGTAGGATGCCCGGGGACGAACCGCTTGACACGTAGGGCATGAGGCCACCCATCCTGCCACGTCCTCGGAGGCATTTTCCCACCAGAACCTGCGTGGAACTCGTTCCAGCGTCTTCTCCCGGCCAGTGTGACCTGCAGTGGTGGAGTCGTGGGAATCCTTGAAGACTACCTCTCGCAAAGGAGAGTCTTCGCCGAGGACCAACTGGTACCGTCCCGCGGCTACACGCCACAGTACGTTCCCGACGATGCGGAAGTCCCTCGTGGCCTGGTGCGGGGCCGCAAGGATGTCATCCCGCAGCTGTTGAAGAGGGCCGGCACGTGCGTACTCATCGTGCAGGGACTCCAGGAATACAACGTCCGTGGGGAGGCTCGAAGCATCGCGGGTCTTAGCAGCCTTACCCTGTCGCACTATCGGAGGCGCCACTCGGGGATGCCGCACTCTTGGCGCTAGCTGTCGGGTAGGGGGAGCATGCACCACCAAGCGGGAATGTTTCTGCGTGCCTTACGGGCAGAACACATGCGCAGTGAGTACCTATCAGCCCTGAAGCAGGAATTACTGGCCACACAGCACCACCGCACCGAGCATTTTCGGCTGGTAAGTAACATCATCTGGAGAGTGGCGGAAGGACGCTATCAGGTGGTGTTAGCTCCCGACTCCCCTCTGAGAGAACTGGTCTTGAGGGAAGCTCACGAAGCACCTGCAGCAGGTCATACAGGGAGGGACAAAACCTTGGACAGAGTCAGACGGCGATTCTGGTGGCCGCGAATGGACCTGGACGTAGCTGAATGGGTGAAGACTTGCGTAACCTGTCAGCAAACCCAGCCGCGCCAAGGATACCCAGCAGGCTTGTTGCAGCCCCACACTGTGCCCAACCGGTTGTGGGAAGTGGTAAGCATAGACTTCGTCACTGGTCTCCCCACGACAGAGAGGGGTGTGAATGCCTTCGCCACATTTACATGTAAACTGAGTAAGATGGTGCACGTGGTCCCTATGACGTATAATGATAGTTCAGCAGAGGTGGTGACCAGGTTGTTCATGGATGCAGTGTGGCGACTGCACGGGGCCCCGATGAAGATTGTGTGCGACCGGGATCCGCGCTTTCGAGATGCCCTGACACAGGAGTTCATGCGATTGATGGGCGTGAAGGTAGCCAGCACCACCCTCTATCACCCGCAGAGTGATGGCCAGGCTGAGCGTAGTAACCACACCGTGGAGCGCATGCTGCGTTGTTATGTAGCGGAGAACCAGGAGGACTGGGACCTGTGGGTGGCTCCAGTGGAGTACGCCATCAATGACTCCAAGTCAGCAGTAACAGGGTGCTCACCATTCGAGCTGGTGTACGGACACGCGCCAGCAACCCAGCTGGATCTCTTCATGGGCGCGGCACTGGAGGGAGGCGCAAAGAGGAGAAAGGGAGGACGCACGGCAGCGGACAAGCAAGGCACAGCACATCAGTTGGCCAAGCAGTTCGCGCAGCAGCTGCAGGCGACACGGGTGAGTTTGCAAATGGCTCAGCAGCGCATGATGGAGCAGTTTGATGCACGGCACCGGCTCCAGCAGTATAAGGTGAATGATCAGGTGTGGGTGGATGGACAACACTTGACGTTGCCAGGTGACAGGGGCCTGAAGCCCAAGTTGCGCAAATTGCGTCACGGACCTCTGCGAGTGGTAGAATGTTTGTACAGCGACCGGCAGCAGGAGTTACCAGTGCAGGACCGAGGAGCCCCGTCAGCATACAGACTGGAGTTGCCTGTGCACTGGAAGGTACATGACACATTCACCGCAGACAGGCTCAGTCCAGTACAGTCAGGTGCAAGTCACTTTGTCAGCAGACGAGAAGAGATGGTACCGCCACCAGTAATGGTAGAAGGGCAAAGGGAGCGCGAGGTAGAGCGCATCATCCGCACACGCTTCAGGAAGCTAGGCGGGAAGACTGGCGAGTCAGCGCAGGAGTGGTTGACCAAGTGGAAAGGATTGCCACACAGTCACAGCCAGTGGCGAACCAGAGAGGACTTGGAGGGCAAGGGAGGCAGGCTGGAGCCTTTGAGAGCCTTTGAGGCCGATGAGGAGAAGCAGAGGAAAGCCCCAGAAAAAAGGCGTAGGGTGACGCACGGCCAGCAGCAGGAGCAGAGGGCTCAGCTCATGGCAATGAGGGCCCCCACCCCGAAGGTTTACAGTAGGGGTGCCAATCAGGTCTACCAGCCGCATCTCACGACGGTGCAGCATCCTGTGAGGATCCTGGTCCTCTTCTGTGGGACTGGATCTGTAGAACAGCAGTTCCAGCGGCAATTCGACGGCTGCGAAGTGGTGACAGTGGATATTCTTCCTAAGTGGCAAGCAACATGCACCGAGGACATTCTCCACTGGAACTACAGGCTGTACCCCCGGCACCATTTCGACGTGATCTGGGCGAGCCCACCATGTAAGGAGTACAGCAAGGCCAAGACTAGGGGAGTACCGGACCTGGAGTTGGCTGATCGGCGAGTGAAGCGTACCCGGCAGATCATTGAGTACTACGATCCAGCATACTACTTCATTGAGAACCCGGTTGGAGATGCACTGCGAGGGCTGCACACGCGATCCGTGATGAAGGGTTTGCCCGATCCTCACCCAGTCTCTTACTGTAGGTATGGGACGCCCTACATGAAACCTACACATATCTGGACGAATGCCATGTTACCCATAAATCAGCAGAATGCCAGCATGGGTCAAGTGGCTGCAAAGCATGCTGTCGTGATGGTGTCCACTGACAGTCCTGTTTCGCTCTACGCCTTCAGGCGTACCAGTACGGATGAATCCGTCCCTGGCTTTACCGTCTGGTGCTTTGCTCCAGCAGGATGTCACTCCCCGAAATAGCCCAGCACATAATTCTCAACGCTGCAGCCATAGTGGACAATTGGCAACAGGTTCCGCTCCGATCGCTTTCGCCGTACTTTGCAAGACTGGTGAACTTCGAGTGCCGCAACAGTCTGCTTCCCTCAACCTCTTCCAAGGCTTACCAGTACGGATAAATCCGTCCCTGGCATCACCATTCAGAGGTCTCGTTCTTCAGGACTGCTGTTGCACTCTCAGCATTACAGACGACATGTCTGTAATATGGCACATTTTTGTTTTGAAAAAGACTGTTAATTACAGTTCTGACGCTATCGTACAAGAGCAAGTCCCACAAATGTATATCTTTACAAGCAGAAGAATACTGTATCTTATAAATTATCTCATAACACTGCTGTTTTCGCGGTCTTAAGCGAGTCCTGGCTATTTTCGGAATCACTGTTACGAAGGCAAAACAAAAATGAGCGTCTGCCTCACTCTTCCACGCCGCCCTACTTATTCTCACTATCTCTGAACAAGTGTAACACCCGCTTATCTTTCCGTATCTCTTCACTGTCATAACTCCTCACGCGTACCGTACAGCGCGTGTCATACATCCGCGTTCTCATTCTTCGGACCTGGTCGGTACTGGACCGTGAACTCAAACTCCTGGAGGCTGATGGCCCAGCGTAGGTGTTGACCCTGCAGGACCCCCTTCTCCATGAGTGTTGTGAGCGGCGAATGGTCGGTAATCAGCGTGAAGTGGATCCCGTGCAGGTACTGTCGTAACGTGCGGATTGCCCACACCACTGCCAGCATCTCACCCTGGAAGCTCGCGTACTGTCTCTTGGTCTTTGACAGCGAGCGGCTGATCACCACACAGATGTGCTCTACGCCATTCTCGTCCTTCTGACCCAGCACTGCGCCAATGCCATGGTTACTCCAGTCCGTGTAGAGGAAGATGGGCCTGCTGTAATCGATGGGCTTCAAACATCTCCCCGAACATAGGGCGTCCTTCAATGCCTGCAATGCCTGGTCCTGCTCCTTCCCCCAAGCTTCCTTGACATCCAACACTTCCTTTCTGAGCAAGTCGTTCAATGGTCGCGCCATCTCTGAGTAGTTGGGTCCCATGGGCTCCCCCACCAAACCTTTGTAGTAGTTCATGAGTCCAAGGATGGAGCGTACTCCAGTTTTGTCCTCGGGCTTGGGCAGCTCTTGGATGGCCTTGCACTTGATGTCCAGCGCACCAATGGTGTTGTAGCCGATGCGGTAGCCCAAGAAGTCCACAGTGGCTGACCCGAAGGTCGACTTGCCCGAATGCAGGCGTATTCCTGCATCCCCCAAGGTGCGAAGCACGGCTTCCACATCCTTGATGTGCTGCTCAGCGGTGTCTGAGTATATGCACACGTCATCGACGTACGCCACCGTGCAGTGTTGCAGGTGACGCAACTCGTAGTCCATGATCCTGATGAAGGCTGCGGTCGCTCCAGCTGCTCCAAACGGCATGGATGTGTAGCGATAAAGCTGGTTGCCCCACCAGAACGCTGTCTTGTCCCTGTCCTCCTCAGTGGTCATGGGAATCTGGTGGAACGCCTTGGTCGCGTCCAGGGTAGTCTTGAACTTGGCCTTGGCCACGCGCTGGTAGAGCTCTTCTGGACGATGTGGTAACGTGTTATCCTTCAGCGACAACCGGTTCGTGTTCCGGAGGTCGACGCAGAACCTCGTCGAGGTCCACTGTCCAGTGTCGTGATCCTTCTTCCCCGCGACCACCACGTTGCTGGCGTGTCTGCAGTGCTGCGAAGCCGGCTCGATGAAGCCATATTCCAGCAGTTCCTTGCAGTGCAGGTCGATGATCTCCTGCTCCCCCGGGCTGTATTTCCTCGGTCGCTGATAAGCTACCTTAGTCTCGTCCTTGAAAGGGATGGCGAAGGTCGCATGTGCCGCACCTCCATGGTAGCCTTTGATGTCCTGCGGCTTGTTGGCGAAGCAATAGCTGCACCTCCTTACCACGTTGCGCATCTCCTCCCAGTTCTCCTCGGTGAACTCGGGATGTCCTCCGAAGGTGGCATTGAGCTCGGTGTCCAGCCACGCGGCCTCGTCCTTGGTGACCCTGGTCGTGCCCCCTGGCTGTAACGTGTCCAGCACCGTGTGCGGAAGCACCTCGTCTCGCTCTGCCACCATAGCCTCCCATCCGGTGTCCCATTGGCGCGAAGACCTCTGGTCTTCCCAGGCGGTCCTGGCAGATCTGGTCGGCGAGCCCGAGCACGATCCCATCGTCAGCACGCCCTGAAACTCCCCAGGGGCCACAGCGGCCACCCAAGCAGCCACCGCTAGCAGCAGCAAAAGTTTCAAAATTCTGCTGGTACCCATTGGTTTAACTGGAGGGTGAAGGGTCAGTATGCAAGTCAACATCCTCCACCCCCCTTGCATACGGCCCAGGCCTCCTCCCGCAGACACGTAGACCACCAGTGCCAAGACTGATGCCACATAGATGCAGTGCGCCACCTGGTAGCAAGCGGCTGTGAACCGCAGGCGCTGCAGTCGGGCGGCAAAGCGCGGCTTCTGCATGCGCCGAGGGACAGCTGCCAGCGTAGCTGGACCTGCGGCCAAGATTCGCTGGGCGACCGCCAGCGCACGGCCCATCTGAGCCTCAAGCGTGGCGAACGCGCCACCATTGTAGATCAAGCAGGAGCCTGGCAACCCATGGTTTACAACGTGGGCGCCAATTGTCAAGACGCACCCCAGAGTGCCGACCATGTGCGTGAAGTGCATGGCGAGCATGGCGAGGCCGAACCGTAGCAATGGCACGTACCACAGCCCACGCTGGGCATGGTGGAGCCCGGATACCTTGAGGGCCCCCACGATCAGCAGCAGCAGGTGCCTAGCCAGCTCCAACAGCACACGCAGAGGCGCCCGTCGATGCGCCCATGGCTCGAGCGGCGCGGCATGTATGGCCCACAATGTGCGTGCCATGGCTCTGCGGGGCACCCCAGTGTGGCATGCCCAGTTGGCGAAGACCTCACCAAGAAACCTGGATACCTCCATGGCCATCCATACTACCATTACTGCAAGGTGAGGCAGCTGCGGCCAATGCAAGCGCACGAACACCCCCACTAGCAGGAAGCACACCTGAGTGCGCTTCGCCCGCCCCTCATCGGCGGGCTGTGTGCCCGGCTGTGCGCCGGGGCTGCTTCTCAATGACGGGCGCGCCGGGCTGCAGCCGGCCCGGTGCCCCCTTGAAAAGGCCCCAGTGCGCTCTCCCTTCTCCTCTCCTCCCAGCGTTCATCATAACTTTGGCGTTCATGGGGAGAACGCGGCGCGCTACTGCCAGCATGTCGACCGCGAGCTGCGTTCTGATGATGGGCTTCCCTCCTGGGGCTCGGAGATCTCCTTCTGCGCTGGCCAGCTCGTGGCGAGCGCCGCTGCACGGCACTCGTGGTTGGACTCTGCGGGCGTGCCGCAGGATGACCTGCAAGTCGGGTGTCGGCACGCGCAACGCGGCCACTGGAACGCTCTGGGCTGCTGGGCGCTGTAGAGCTTGGAGTTGATGGCACGAACGAAATGGCCTCCTGCTCCTGTGCAGCTGGAGGCATGGCTTCAGTTCGCTGCGTGCAGACTGAATGTGCCGGGGATCTCAGAATGTCGTGGACCGACTGGTGCTCGGGCCTCTGTGCCATGTTGCACTCTAAGCTCCTGGTCTGTGTCCCGCCGAGAGCTCGGCCAGAGCAGAGTGCCGTCCGCGTGTTGCAGAGGGTAGTCCGCGCCGAGACCGCTCGGTTCCTCGCAGAGACCGAGGCGGGGAGCTTACGCGACCAAATGGCTACTATCCGACAGTCCTTCCCCAAGGACTAAATTGAAAACTAGTCCTTGGGGAAGGACTAGCGCCGTCGATTTTTTGGGGAGGACCTAGCCAATGCCAGTGACCCGATGGCTCGGTTTGTGTCATCAATGTGACCTAAACTAAGTCCCTTAATGCCCCATTGGCCACGGGATGGCGCATGTTGTTGTCGGTGGACGCCCATGTGGCATGCACCCTACTATTTCCACGAAATCCATTCAAATCGCCAAGCTGATTTTAGTACCTGATTTTCATGATTTTTTTTGGGAGAGCTCTAGGTCCCAGATAGGTGCCGCAAGTGGTAATATTGCACAAGTATAGGCTATCCAATGATAGGCGGGCGTGGCGGTGAGTTGGGGTTATGCCATTGGTCGCTATATGGCTACTGCTTGGTGGTACTTGTCATATTTATATCAGCTGGAACTGCTTAAGTATGGGGCCACATTGCCCAAATTGCAGCTTTGCATGGCCCATATCATGTGGTCTATGGGACATATTACAAATAGTGAGCATAGTGATGCATAAATATGACTTCAAACTATACCTCGGTATTTTTTGGGGAATTTTCCAATCATTAGGGTGCGTGTTATTGAATATTTTGCTCGAATTTTGGGTCGAAAAATGTCATAATTCACCATTTTCGTCTTAGTGGTGGTGTTTACCATGCGCTGAGAGCATAATATATCGTCATTATACGCCATTTACGGTTATGCACCTTTACATTGGGTCATAAATCTGATGTGTGGGGGGGTGCGCTGGAAGGCAAACTCTCGAGCAGGGACACTCTTGGCACACAGCCACACACACTGTCAGCGGTGCGAGACGAGGAAGGACCCCTACTCCTGGTGTTCTATGCCTACCTTCGTGGACATCGAGTGAAGGTGCTGGTGGACTCACACAGACGCCTCGGACAACTTCATCTCGGCGGAATGTGCCCGTACTTGCGACTTGACTGTGCGCTCAGGGACACCAATGAAGGTCACACTGGTAGATGGGTCTGTAAAGACCGCTGGAGAGGTGGCGTACACCAAGTTCACCGCGCACGACCATGAGGCAGCCTTCAAAGCTACCGCTGCTGAAGTACCGTCATCTCACACCACCCTGGAGAAGGAAGGACCCCGTCAAGATACTCGAGACGCGCACCGGTAAGCAGCACGTGGAGGCAGCGCTTTGACGCGTTCTTTGAGAAGTATCTGGATACCCTGTGTTCAGCTTTACCGGAGGCATCCAAGTTGCGTCGTCATCTCACCCGCTGTGGGCGTGTCCCTGGGTCGTACCGACGCGTACGGACGACGTGTGGACGGGCGTATGGACAGTGTGAGGCCCGTGCCGTGCCACTCGTTTGCGCTTGTCCGCACGTGTGGACAGCCATTGCACCCGGGCCTAGGTGTGCCCGAGCGTTGCTTGCCCCTTCATCAGCCATATATGGGCACCATGGGGGCGTGTCAACGAACGAACCCATGCGTACGGACGACGTGTGGACAGACGTATGGACGATCGGAATTCGCCAATCCATACGTATGGACGTCAAAATTGGAGTTTGTTGAAACACGCGTGTGGACACATACATCCGCGCGTGTGGATAAGGGTTTACCCGCATGGATTAGCGGAATCATGCGTGTGAATACAGGTGTCCGCGCACATACGGTTTATTTACATATATAATACATCGTGTATCATCCTTAATCATCTGAATCAGATGGACTACTACGGTCATCCTCGCTACTACTGTTATCATCGATTTCACGGAAGAAATCCGCCTTGCGATCCAACACAACTTGCAAGCAATCAGTTCGTCGTCGAATGGCCAAAGGGACAACATTTCCTTTGTACCGGGCAAGCCAAGCCGGCATGAAAGGAACATCCTGAATTACCACTTGATTCTCAATGTTGTTTGCGCGAACGAATGGCTGAGACACGTCCCATGGCATGTCTTTGCGCAGGTAAATGTTCTTGCTGATATCGTCCGCAAGCGCAGCCGCCTTTGGGTACCAACGGGCCTTCAACAGAAAGATCTGGTGACCGGGAAGATCAAGCTTGACGATCTTCATGATTTCCCCATACCTATCTTCAACGTCATCGTCCGGTATCTCGCCTGTAAGAAGTTGAGCTGGAGTTGGCACTCCCGGACTTCGAAAGATGCTCTTGAAATACCGTTGACAACTCTTCAAACCAATGTCGCTGTCGTGCACTCGGAAATCTTCACGCCCAATCTTGATGCTAGGATACTCCGTCCACGGGGCGATCCCGGCTAAGGCGAAGGTCTGCTCCTCCTCGGTGAAAGGCTGAATCTGCAAAGTTCTTGGGCACCTTCTCCACGTGTCTGGTTGTAGAAACACCGGAACCACGTCATTCGTCATCGGCCTTCGACGACCCGCCCGTCGGTTGCGACGATTCCGTTGTCCAACGTTCCTGCATTCGCAAGTACACACGGGTGGACTCAATGTTCCGTACGTTGTCATACGGTGACCGTACGCCGTCCGTACGCCGTCCACGTGGCGTTCGCACAATTTACAGACATGCACATAAGTTGGTACCTGTTGAATGAGTCGAGCGTGTCGTCGAACTTTTTGCACAGAGTGTCGTACTCGGGGAACTCGGTACGAAGGTAGACTTGAATCTTTTCTCTGTCATCTGTTGCGATTGACGCCGCGCAAGTGAATTAGTTGTCTCATAAGAAGACTGAAGAGAAAAAACAACGGACAATAGTGAAAACCCATCCGTACGTACGGACAGGTATTCCACACATGTGGACGGCGTCGTCCGCACGGTGGGCTCTTCGTCCACGCGCTTGGACAGGTGGTATTGACCATGATTCGGCGCGGAGCGGAGCAGCCTCCCCGCACCCTTTGTCCCTGGGTCCTATGGTCCTTGCGTGCACACTATGCACCTATCTACCGTACACACACCCTCGCGCATCCCTCCCCACCCACGACCTGCAGCGCCGCTGCTCACCCTTTGGCCGCTGATTCGCAACCGCAGATGAAGCAGCATAAGGCACAGCGCCGGGGAGAGCGCCGCACGCGCCACGCGCCTGATTCGGCGCGGAGCGGAGCAGCCTCCCCGCACCCTTTGTCCCTGGGTCCTATGGTCCTTGCGTGCACACTATGCACCTATCTACCGTACACACACCCTCGCGCATCCCTCCCCACCCACGACCTGCAGCGCCGCTGCTCACCCTTTGGCCGCTGATTCGCAACCGCAGATGAAGCAGCATAAGGCACAGCGCCGGGGAGAGCGCCGCACGCGCCACGCGCCTGATTCGGCGCGGAGCGGAGCAGCCTCCCCGCACCCTTTGTCCCTGGGTCCTATGGTCCTTGCGTGCACACTATGCACCTATCTACCGTACGCGCACCCTCGCGCATCCCTCCCCACCCCCGACCTGCAGCGCCGCTGCTCACCCTTTGGCCGCTGATTCGCAACCGCAGATGAAGCAGGATAAGGCACAGCGCCGGGGAGAGCGCCGCACGCGCCACGCGCCTGATTCGGCGCGGAGCGGAGCAGCCTCCCCGCACCCTTTGTCCCTGGGTCCTATGGTCCTTGCGTGCACACTATGCACCTATCTACGGTACGCGCCCCCTCGCGCATCCCTCCCCACCCACGACCTGCAGCGCCGCTGCTCACCCTTTGGCCGCTGATTCGCAACCGCAGGAAGCATGATATGAAACTTACGACAGATGGACTGGTTTGAGCAGAGGCCACAGGCCCACATGCAACGAGGGAGGAAAGAGAAACACAGGAAACATGATTCTATGAAACTTAGGACGGACGGACTGGTTTGAGCAGAGGCCACAGGCCCACATGCATCAAGTCGAGCAGAGGCCGCATACATGAAGCAGGATAAGGCACAGCGCCGGGGAGAGCGCCGCACGCGCCACGCGCCTGATTCGGCGCGGAGCGGAGCAGCCTCCCCGCACCCTTTGTCCCTGGGTCCTATGTTCCTTGCGTGCACCCTATGCACCTTTCTACAAAGAAATAAACAAAGATATATGCCGGGGAAAAAAAAGCAATCCCACCCATGACTCGCTGTTCACCCCTTGGCCGCTGATTCGCAACCGCAGATGAACAGTCGCCCGACAGGCTGCTGACCAGGCACCCGCGGAGTGGCGGCTGCGTTCACTAGATGAAGGGCGGGCGGGCGGGATCCCGTACGGGAAGGGAGGGGAAGGAAAAGTTCACGGTCTTACCGGGTTTTCCTCGACCACTCCTCCAGCGACCGGGGGGAGGCCGCCTCCCTGCACGGTTGCAGCTTCGGAGGCCTGCGCACCAGTTCACGAAAGCATGTTTGAATCCACTGCGGAAACCATGGGATATTCCCACAGCAGTGGCATCCCACAGCGTGCATGCCGGAAAACAGGGGAGTCCGCATACCTGAATGAATACGCACAGCCGGTGACTTTTCCTAAGCACGTGATTCCGCACCAGGGCGCAGTCACCGGCTGTGTGTATCCACATATTCGCTGACCACCTATTTACGCAGAAACTTTCAGGAGCCGTCCGCTCTTTCAGTCGAACAGCGGTTAACTAATTAAGCCACGAACCTATCCAACATGCACATCCACAAGAGACAAGCATGGGGCACGTAACCTTTGGAGCGAGTGCGGCCTGGCCTGCATACCTGAATGAATACGCACAGCCGGTGACTTTTCCTAAGCACGTGATTCCGCACCAGGGCGCAGTCACCGGCTGTGTGTATCCACATATTCGCTGACCACCTATTTACGCAGAAACTTTCAGGAGCCGTCCGCTCTTTCAGTCGAACAGCGGTTAACTAATTAAGCCACGAACCTATCCAACATGCACATCCATGAGAGACAAGCATGGGGCACGTAACCTTTGGAGCGAGTGCGGCCTGGCCTGCCTCGCTGCCAACCGTGGCCGTCCTTGCCCGTTTAGGTGCACCTTGTTCAGCAGCGCCCGTTGATCCTGTCCGGGTACTCTCCATTCTTAAGTAACAGTACTCGCTTTTAAAAGTAAACTACCTGTTCTGCATACATTGCAACAGAACTGCTTTCTGTCACCCACGTGATTCAAGAAAAAAGTAAAACTACTTACCAGCCATTTTCTTTCTCGACCTTCTGCTACTTAAATTAAATAAACAAAAAATAAACTGTTACAGTTTAACTGTTTTTTGAAAACTTCAACTTCAAGAACCTAACTTGGTTTCTTGGCTACGTTACCTCTATCTCTTACCAGCTATGGTGCGCGTGGCCACTAAAATCGGCTACCTTTCGGCTCCCTACTGGTTTAGCCGAGACAGGTATGATACGATCTGTATGTGACGCATCCCACCTATCTACTGAACGATGATGTATACCCCTGCCTGCGTTCATACCTGGCCGCCATTCGCCAGTCGCTCCACTCCTGTCAATTCTACCTTGGCCACAGACCAGAGAATTGCACATCTACCATTCAGGATCCTCGATTACCACGGTTTACCAGCTCCGTCTCTATATTTATACTACATTGCGAAGTTTTATATCCATTTACCATTAGGCCACGACCATTTACCATTCCAGATCCTCGTTTACCACGCTCCGTTCTGAAATTACCAGGCTTTTACCATGCTTCAACCTATGTTACCGCAAATTACCAATGATTTACCGTCAGCTATTTTTTATATATAATATTTTAACGTTTACCACCTGATTACCACCCCACATAGGGGCTTACCGCCGTTTACCACCAGTTTACCACATTTTAACACCAGTTTACCACATTCTACCACGATTCCTTCTCAGTGTGCATGTGGACATGTTTTCTGTCCATACGGTGTCCATACGAAATCCTTACGGTGTCCATGGGACATTTTCATATGGACACCACAATTACGCGCCGTCCGTATGGTTCTTACATATGCATCAAGGTTTCGCCAGAAATCTGTCCAGACCGTCCATACGGTTGTCCATATGTGTCCTTACGATGTCCATACGCTGTCCATATGCGAATCCACACGGATGAATGGAGCAATAATCCGTAGGGTCAGAAGCATGCAACCAGGCATCTGTAGCATGCAACGCCTCATCGGAAGCATGCAACCAGGCCTCTGTAGCATGCAACCACTCGTCGTTAGCATGCAACCAGGCCTTTGCAGCATGCAACCAGGCCTCTGCAGCATGCAACCAGGCATTGGTAGCATGCAACGCCTCATCAGAAGCATGCAACCAGATCGCTGTAGCATGCAACCAGGCATATGCAACATGCAACCAGGCCTCTGCAGCATGCAACCATTCGCCGGTAGCATGCAACCCGGCACCTGTAGCATGCAACGACTCATCGGGGGCATGCAACCAGACATCTGTAGCATGCCACGACCCATCGGGAGCATGCAACCAAGCATTTGTAGCATGCAACCACTCGTCGGCAGCATGCAACCAGGCATCTGCAGCATGCAACCACTCGTCGGTAGCATGCAACCAGATCTCTGTAGCATGCAACCGCTCTGCTCGTACCTCCCGGTACACACCAAGGCATGGTCGTCCGTTGGTCCGCGGCATTAAATAGCTTATTATCGTCATTTCACTCTTGTGATCAATCAATTCGGATTCACAGCTTGTCTAATCTATAACTTCTGATACTTCAAGGCAGCAGGGCAAGAGGGCATCAATCAATTCTGGTAATTGAACCGGCAGTATCAATCAGTCGGTATGATACACAGGTAGCATGATTCCTATTATATCGCGCGAACTTGCGGAGTTCTCGCGTTTTAGGAATTATTCAAGGGCAGCCACCACACACCTGCGAGGCCACTGCACGGGCAAAGCATGCAAGGCTTTCATTGTGTACGTACGGGGGATGATAGGCATGTGCACAACTGCAGGGGTTGGGGGCAGCTGGTCTCGGTATGGTTCCTATATCGCGCGAACTTGCGGAGCTCTCGCGTTTTAGGAATTATTCAAGGGCAGCCACCACACACCAAGCGAGGGCACTGCACGGGCAAAGCATGCAAGGTTTTCGTTCATTGAGTAATAATGAATACGCCTCGCGCGGGGCGCTCTACAAAATTTGTATTTCTTAGGGTACACAAAATCCCCTAGACGTTCGTGCAAGCCGCTAGGGGGGGGTATGTAGTACGTCCATAGCATGTCGTTAGTATCGTATCGTTAACATGTGAATAGCATGTCGATAGTATGCGTTTAGTATGTACTTGTTAGTACGATCATAGCATGCTAAAGGCATGCTAATGACACTATATGAACATGCTAACATAAGTTATCATATCAGTGTTAGTATCCGCGTAGCACGTCCATAGCATGTTTTTAGTATGCGTTTATGATGGTTGCGTTAGCATGGACATATTATGCTAAAAACATACTAATGCAATGCTATGGACATCATATTGGCATACTAAACCACTTGGCTTGCCATTGTTAGCATGTCCGTAGTATGCCGTTAATATGCCGTTATGATGCCGTTAGCATGTCGTACTAAGAACGTGCTAACGCCATGCTAACGTTGCGTTAGTGTGTCGTTAGCACATATCGGTAGTATGTCGTTAGCATGTCGTTAGCATATAAATTCCAGTTAGGACATGTGCTAACGGCATGCTAACGACATACTATCGACTGTTAATATGTCGTTAGCATGCATTGTTATAATTCGTTAACATGTCGTTAGCACGCGTTTAGCATGTCGTTATCAGCATACTAACGTTTTCCAGGACCGTAGGGGTAGCCCCCCCAGGCGTTGGTGCATGCTGCTAAGGGGGGTATCCCATGTCCTCTCTTTTCGCCCGAGCAATGTTCGCCCGCCCTTAGGTTTCCCCATAACACCATCCCGTTTATCCCGCATCCACGGCTACTGGACGGGGATGACCCGTATGTCCTCCCTGGAGGAGGGTGCTACAAAGATGATTTCTCGGACGTTTGTATTATTGCTATGTATAGCTTAGCAAGCCAAAACTTTCCTGCTCATGACTGGAGTGGGACGCAAAGGAAGATTGCAAGATGGTACATCAATGTCTTACCCGAGAAGAAGATCGCCGCCAGGAGACTAAGCAACACAAGAGTTAACTCTGATGTTTGGCATGCGATCCTTAGTGAAAGGAAGCTTTTCATTCCTGCCAGCTTCTGTCCGTGGCCCCTCCCGCATGAGACCCAAAAAAATGCCCATCCACCACAGTACTACGGAGGACACTATGACACGTCCCACACGAACAGGGACAACAAACTGTTTGCAGGAGCTGTTACTTGGCCCAAATAACTCACTCTGATGGGCTACCTCCCGAAGCATTTTGGTCAGGTATTGAGCACCATCATAGGAGTCAACCAGAGAAGACTCAACCCCTAAACCGATTTTTGGGTAGAAATCTACCCAAGCCGAAAACTTCACTGAATCTTTAATTTCAAAGTCGTTTTTTTATCCAAATTCAACTTTGTGGACAGTTTTGGAAACGTCTATATCAGGCGCATCCAACCATGTCCTTAACTTTGAGCTCACCGAAGCTATATTCATATGATTTGAGGGCAAACCTTGAAGATATGTTTTATCTTCACTTGCAAAGCCGATGTATCACCGTATCATTCCCTTAGCCCTAGTTAGGGTATGTTATGTGTAAGTACTATTAATAGGTACTTGCATGTTATATTAGGGTCACGATTAGGATTTTGTAACTCGCATTACTTATGATTATGCCAACGTGGGTAAAATGCCATTCACCATTCAACAAGTTCGTTAGTACATCGTAGATTCATACACATATGCTCTAAATCGATGCGGCTTAATACGACGTTTTCGGTGTTACCTTCAAATTTGGATTTGGATTTTGTAAGCAGAAGATATTCACGAATTGGTAAACGTGAAAAAAACAGGTGATTCCAAAATCGGTTTAGGGGTTAAGCCACTCCTTAAGAAGCTCGTTCAAGGCTGTGCAGGCACCACACTCGCATCAGGCGGGACGCCTTCCTAAATGGCGATGCCACGATTTAAAGAACCATGACCCTGTTAGAACTACACTCAATAGTATTTCCGGTGTCACGGAGGAGAAGCCGCTGAGAGAGCAAATTTGTTATTGTCCCACTCCTCTGAAAGTTCTTCAGTTCAAACCCCCCTCCCCCTCTCCGATGTACCTTGGATAGCCCCCCGCGCGCTTTGGTAGCATGGTAGGAGGCAACCCCACCTCCTACCAAAGCCCGCCACCCCCTCCACCTCCACACTCCGCGCCTTTCACCTCCGCCTTCCCGCCCCTTCACCACCGTCCTTCCTCCGCCCCGCTTCCACCTCTTTCTCCCACCACACAGTCGCAGCCTCGCTCCACCTCCACCTCCTCCGCTGCTTCCCCGCCGGCATGACCTTTTTGGCGCTCAGCGTAGTTTTGCCATGCCGCGGTTTCCTAGGCTGCTCTGGCCTAGATGAGCCTTACCGCGGGGCGCGCTATGAGGATGATTCCAGCTCCCTCTGTCTTTGAGCTTCCTGCTTGCAGGATTACAACGGACTCATGACTTTGTCATTATCTTCGGCGTAAATGTTGTATTATTAAAAGCGAGCGACAAGAGGTAGTTGTCAGGCCTTGCCTGTCCTGACAATCGCTCTTGCTGTCTTGCATGAGATCAGATTAAGTATCGATTTTAAATGAAACTTCATTAAATCTATATATTGTCGGAAATGAAGAGTCATATTAGATTATCGAATGTGATGATTTATTCGTCGAAGGGAAATCAGATATGTAAAGCATTTTCACTTGTGTCAAGAATAAATAATATAGATCGTACATGCCAAAGGAATATTACATGAATCGTACGGCTTCGTACATATCCGTTACAAAATTATTTAGCGGACTTACCCCCGTTCAGAATGTAATGGCGCCGGACTTGCGCTTGCCACCCGTCAAATCGCTAACAACGGTGACATGTGTTTTCAAGTGAAAGGGCTGACATGTCGCAAAGGCGAGTCGTCTTGTTCAATAAAATTCCTTGCGTTTCCATATGCTTTTTTACCGAGGTAATCTTAAAAGTTTGATGTTTTATTGCTTAGTTCATTCCCCTAGTTTTAGGCAGAGCTTATGTACCCAAACCTTGCCTTACGCAGCCAAATACTTGACACCTTTTGAACTGTTTGTTTGCTCGAAAGGTCTTTTGCTGTCTTGTCCACTCGAACTGCTGCCTTGGTGTGCAAGGCAGGTCCCCACAGCTCAGCAGCCAGAGTCTGGCCGAGAGCGAAAGATACACCTTGCATCAATAAATCGAACCATGCATCATTCGTGCCGTCACCGTTTATTTGATGCATAACTTTCACTAATGCGCCAGCTCCAGGAGCAAGGATAACAATAATTGGGAGAAGAATCTGGACGTGGGACCCACCAGTCATATACTCGAAACCACATCCCAAGTTGGTACCAACAAACGTAACAATAGCGTTGGCTATGTAAGACTCCTCATCTGGAAAGTGTCTTTGCCACACAGCATTCATACACATTGTGGCAATAACAGCAAGCCCAGGAGCAAACATATTTCGGATGCGGATGCCGAGCACAGTGAAGAAACATAGTTCCAGTGGCACCATCATCACAGCGTTCGCCATCCACCAGCCGGTCATAGGGGCACAGGAATCGATGTCGACAACCCAGGGTTTTGAGTGGTGTATGTTGTTTATAAAGTATGCAGATATTTGCCATCCCAGGGTGATAGACATAGCCATATACATAATCGTAACGATGGCGTTTATCATTCGTGGAGCGCCCACAATATTACCCTTTTTGAGTTCTCGTGCAGCAAAGAGTAGCTCTGAGCCTGGCAGATCGATCAATAAAATCGCCGTGAAAATTGTGCCGTTATGGCAGTTGTCGACGCACAATACATATTTCGTCACCACGGGCGTCAAGGCACCGATAACTATCGGCACAATGATGTCACTCAAGTAGTTTAGCGCGCGATGAAATGAGCAAATAAACATCGTTAAGCGGACCGCGACGCTGACAATCACCACACCCGTGAAGTCGTACCAGTTTCCTCTGAAGATGGCAATAGTAGCGAAAGCCCCAAACCCATGGTAACCGAGATTTTCAACAGCCCAACCGAATGGGCTCGGTCGTGCATTTACGATCTCTATCAGAGCCAGAGTCTTCATCAAGTCCGGTTGGTCTGCCAACTGAACAGCCGAAGCAATGGTGTGGAGGTCACCTAGCTTGTGAAGCACCTTGCTATGCGTGGTGGAGAGGAAATGCTGAATGTATCCGAAGGATGCCTGCACATGCCTCATCGTCACTTGAATTTTCCTTTTGGGCAGATTGAGGGATTCCGCCACACCGGTCGTGAGACATTCTATCTCCGCAGTAGACATGCCAGCTGCTGAAAGCGATAACGCAAGCTTTAATACCACGATTATTCCGTCTAACTGCCTTTCGCTCAAGGCCACGACGCCCGAACCTGTATACAATTTTCTGATGTCTCCCTCAGTAAGCGGCTCATATGGGCCGATGGATTTGGTATCGCGATAGATGCGAGTCATTTTTTTCCTGCCTTCTTCACACTGCAAGGTGCCTTGATCCACGATCGCATCCATAAAGCCACTACTCACTCGCCAGTCGATACCCAGGGCTGCGCGCAAGTCTCGCCACCAAGGGACATACGGCTCTTCACATTCATCTTCGAGGTCGTTCTGCTGGTTTTCAAGGTCGGGAGGCAGCAGAGGGCTTGAGTGGTCCGTTTCAACTTCTGCCATTTTTGTCCACAGTTCGTTTCGAACCGAAAGGTTCCAAATTTCATGTGGAGACCATAGCGTCTGCTTACTACGGTACCAGCTTTCTATACGCTCTGCTTTGAGTCCACAATCGTACCTCTCGTCTGCTCTCTGTCGTATGTTTTAGAACCAGCAAGAGCAAAGCAATTCAGTATAAACCAGACGACACGAGAGCAGACGAGAGGCAAAACCTATGCGAAAAGGGACGGGTTATACGCGCTGGAACTCGAACGTGGTTTCCGTCTCAGTCCCGAAAAAAATCTGAACCAGCGTGACGGTCATATCGTCTCGCATCGCATCGTCTCGCGTGTCATCGCGAATTTAATTTCCAGGATTATTAAAACAGATCATCTATTTATCTTCCATCGATAATATATGTACTCTTGAATAAAGTGAGAAGAGGAGGGGATATGTATGATTCATTCAGGATGGTTTCAATCAGAAATTCAAGCAGATGTCACGATCGCTGACTTTCGATTGTGTCACAAGGCATCGTTATGTATAATTAAAAATCAAATACGCATATATTGACCACGAAATATCACGAGTAATGCACATGCATTATGCCGTCATCATGTTCTATCATCGATAGTGCCATTCGTGCATCAGCTTGCATGTTTGCATGATGTATGCATGTTGGCCATGCATCCACAGGGCCTGCAATGCAATCGCAGGAGTCGAGCATTCGCGAAGAATTTTTCATGCGTACATACATCGATAATCTACCATGCCGTGCATGCATGATGTATACTCGGCGGATCGATCTCAAAAAGAGATCTCCACTAGCGGCAATCTGACCGTAGGATCATGTGCTCGACAGTGCTTCGCTTTTTGCATCCCAACATGCCATGCCATAATGCGAGGGTGGCGTCGTGATAAATGTACGCGACTGCAGTGGCACTGTCATCGTTAGCCGCGTCTGGCGATCCCGTGAGATCGGAAGTTCGTCTGTGTCGCCCGTTGGGATTCGCGCTTTGTTGTTGTTGCTGCTACTGTTGTTGATTAAGCAAGTAGGTAAGTAAGGTAAGGTAATTTGGTCCGGTTCCAAATCATAAGGAACAGAGGTATCGATATCGAACATGTGCATATATGCATACTCGATTACATATAAGTATCACGGAGAGACTGACTTACCCCCCCCACTATAAGGTGGGGGGCCTGTCTCCTGTTGTCCCCCTTCGGAGAGGAGTGTCACACGCAGCATCAGTCATCGGTAGCTCGGAACACACAGAAGCATAAAACTCTCTAAGCCTTTTATGTTATTATCTTAGTATTCCGAAGGCAAGTGTTCACTGACTGCCATTCTGTGATAGATATATATCTGACTATATATATATATCCCCCACCAGCCAGAGAATCACTCTTCTCATCAGGTTACGGGTCACCACCTCTTTTGGTGGCATTTTCTTTTTGGGGTTGCTAATTTCCGTCTCGCCGAACGTACCGGTCACCACAGACTAGTCACCTTATCGACTACCACGTCTTCGCGGACTTCACCACGTCGTGATTTTTTCTCGCGACTAACAAGTTTAACAACAGATTCGTTTCCTTTTACCACTTACACCATGTCTACTTCATCAACCAAACCACGCGGAGTACTTAGGGGTTTGCTCACCCCGAAGCCATCTTCGCCCGCGACTTCTACGCGTTTGGTGTCTGGTGGTGCTACGCCCCCTCTCGCTGAACCTGCGGTCGTGGAGGACCCAATTTTGAGCACAAACGATGGGTTTGTACGAGAGAAGCCTACCCATCGCGAGATTCGACCCATGGACTTCCTCGAGAATTCTACCGCTCTCCGCAACACCCCATACCGCGCTTCTACGCGTGGGGTGTTGTCCGACGCTCTCACCAAGACCTTTGACTACGCCGACAATGTGATCGACATCCTCAAGGCGCGTGGTTACCAACCCAAGGCCTCTGCGGGTCACTTTGGAGGGTAATGGTGCGCGAGAAGATTTCCTCGCACTGCGTTCGGCCATGATCGCCGTCCTCGACTCCGTCAATTCCGTTGAGACCGCCAAGATCTTCGACCTCGAGTTGGCCTACGCCTCTTACCACTACGACGTCAACTACATGGTCTTCACGATGTTATCCGTCTTGCTTCGTGGAGGCGCCCTCGCTATCTACCACACCGCCGCCAAGCGGTATCCTTTTGACGGACGCGCTCTCCTCCTTCGTCTTCACTTCGAGGTGGAGGGCATTCGTCGATCCGACAAGGGCGCCTACATGGAGAACATGCGGTCCTTGCGCGTGGATGAGCGCGAGGATCCCCAACCCGTCATCGACAAGTTCCGTAATTTGGCGGACAAGCACCGCCAGTACCACGCTGACTTCTCCGACTCCGCCCACGTCGAGACGTTCCTCGTGGTGCTTGAGATGTCCGCTGACGAGTCCCCCTACGAGGTCCCCCTGTACCAGAGCATCATTGAGGACCTCTACACCAACGACTACACCCCCTCCTTCGACACCGTCGCCCTTCGCGTCCGCCGCATTTGGCAGCGCGACGGCGTCAGCAGGCTCGCTCGATTCCCGACCCCTAGCGTGCCTGACTCTGGTGGTGCTGGATTGGGCAAGTCTGGTGGTGCGAAGGCTTACTCCTTCCGCCCCAAGACTGTGCACCCTGCTGTTGGTGATTGGGTTTCGGGCCCTGGCCCCTACCGTAATTGGGAGGGGCAAGGCCGCCCATGCCTGGTCTGTTTCAGGGTGTGGGGGCTGACCGACGTGCACGAGGCCAGCAAGGGGCTGTGCCCCTACGTGTGCAAAGCCGCGTTTTCGGACGGTCGTGCCTTGCCTTCGGCTTGCGATCCTCAGCCGCGGCCCGACCCTCGGCATCTTGGACCGGCAGCAGCGGCTAATCCGCAGCAGCCGGCGTCGGCTTTCACGTTTCAGCTGCCGCATGATTTGGCCGCCGCCCTTCCTGACCCTCTGGACCAGCCCGCCGGGGTGGAGCCGCTTGATTCGCTGTCTACGGACGACGATGAGCCCCTCTGCCCCAGCCTCGCCATGATTGCGGGCTACGACGAGATTGACGAAGACGAT
The DNA here is from genome assembly GCA_001247695.2 of Cymbomonas tetramitiformis. Classification (NCBI taxonomy): domain Eukaryota; kingdom Viridiplantae; phylum Chlorophyta; class Pyramimonadophyceae; order Pyramimonadales; family Pyramimonadaceae; genus Cymbomonas; species Cymbomonas tetramitiformis. Next base: position 41,275 of record LGRX02003770.1, read on the forward strand.
GAAGAATGGCCAGCTTTTGCTGAGAGCCCCGTGTGGATTCCGGGGCTCACGCGCTAATTCCGTAGACAGTGCTGTGTAGTCCTGCCCCGCTTCAATCTTGGCAGCATGAATTGTAAAGGGCTCCTTAGGGTTCATGATGTAGGATGGCCGGCAGGCCTTTGTGACACTGCTTTCTGTTTCCACCTCTCTCCTTCTGGAGGAGGTGGTGTCACGGAGAGACTGACTTACCCCCCCCACTATAAGGTGGGGGGCCTGTCTCCTGTTGTCCCCCTTCGGAGAGGAGTGTCACACGCAGCATCAGTCATCGGTAGCTCGGAACACACAGAAGCATAAAACTCTCTAAGCCTTTTATGTTATTATCTTAGTATTCCGAAGGCAAGTGTTCACTGACTGCCATTCTGTGATAGATATATATCTGACTATATATATATATCCCCCACCAGCCAGAGAATCACTCTTCTCATCAAAGTATGCCCCTGGTAGAGGGAGTAGCCCCTGCACTAGTGAAAAAGGGAACATGTTATTGACATGTCAAAAATTAAATTTATTTGAAAACCATATTAACGTATGTTAAAATCAGCTTAATATGCTATTAACTTTCACATCGCATTCATGCACTAAAATGGGAAAAATATGTGAATAACATGGTGAAAACATGTTACCGGAAAAATGTGCACATGGTAATGACATGTGAAGGAAATGTGAAGGAAATGTGAATCGTACCCCGTTAAGAGTATGTGAGCCGCCCCACATTTTAACGAATTCGCTGAATAATTTCAGCTTCGAACCCAAAGTGGCCGGATTTGTGCGTATGATATTCGCGGCTGTCCGGACTGATGAGCTCGGGTGGTGCGTAAAGTTTCACCATGAATAGATACGTATTGCGAAAGCCATATACACCCACGCGTATTGTCGGGAACCCTAACATTTTAACGAATTCGCTGAATAATTTCAGCTTCGAACCCAAAGTGGCCGGATTTGTGCGCATGATATTCGCGGCTGTCCGGACTGATATTCAGGCCAGGCTGAATTTCAGCTCATATATAGCCTCATATATAGGCTGAATTTCAGCTCATATCTAGGCACATATATAGGTTGCATTTCAGCTCATATATAGCCTCATATATAGGCTGAATTTCAGCTCATATCTAGGCACATATATAGGCTGCATTTCAGGTCATATATAGCCTCACATATAGGCTGAATTTCAGCTCATATCTAGGCACATATATAAGCTGCATTTCAGCTCATATATAGCCTCATAT
>LGRX02003771.1:0-29179 GCA_001247695.2 Cymbomonas tetramitiformis
TAGCTACTGTCATCTACAGTAGCTACTGTCATTCTCGTGCAAGTTACTGACCCCATAACTACTGGTTTTTTCGACCAGGTCTACTGTCACAGTAGCTCTGGACTACTGTCATACCTACTGTCGAACCTACTGTCATGACAGTAGCTACTGACAACACTGGTCCTGACCCCTCAGTGGGGAAGTTGGAGACTCTGACAGGCACTGGGGACTGTGGAGATTTTGGCTGTCCGTCAGATTGATCCAGCGATCGGGATCGATCCCACAGCTTTGTTCAGCCACCACAAAGTGGACGGAGAACACCGTATTTTCCTCTTTTCACTTGCTGGGTCTAGCCGCCGACTCCGCAGCTTCAGCAAAAATGGGTCGACGTACGTGCTTTAAACCCATTAACTGTGTGTCTCGCTGCGATGATTCAGTTGTTGCAAAATTTTGCTTTTTGCCAAGGACCTAACGGCATGTCTCTATGGCGCACTTCCCTTCGCTTTCAGGTCCCGCGCGTTGCTATCGCCAGATCAAGAATAAGCCCTATCCTAAGTCCCGTTTCTGCCGCGGTGTCCCGGGTGAGTACGCTGCAGTATTTTCTTGTATTTGCAGGGGGATTGTCGTTCACTGGGTCAGGAGCCTGATGATTTCAGTAGTTGCCCCCCTGCAGATCCCAAGATCCGCATCTATGACAGCGGTATGAAGAGGTACAGTGTGGAGGTCTTCCCCCTCTGCGTACATCTCGTCAGGTACTTCCCTTATTTTAAAGTTGCTTTGTAGAACCGTCCGCACCACGACTTCAGAAATCGCTGTAACTCGTCGTCACTGCGTGCTACAGTTGGGAGAAGGAGAATGTCTCCAGCGAGTCCCTTGAGGCTGCGCGCATTGCGTGCAACAAGTACATGGTGAAGAACGCTGGCAAAGAATCTTTCCACCTGCGCGTGCGCGTGCATCCTTTCCACGTGCTCCGTATCAACAAGATGCTTTCGTGCGCCGGAGCTGATAGGCTTCAAACTGGCATGCGCGGTGCTTTCGGCAAGCCCCAGGGTACTTGCGCTCGTGTGAGCATCGGCCAAATTCTGCTTTCAGTTCGCTGCAAGGACCAGAATAGCCAGAACGTAAGTTTTGTTTTTAAGCCCTGCACTCCCCCCAAATATTTGGCGCCAACTGAGAACTGTGTGGAGGCGCACGTGTTGCCCTTCTGCACTCCTTTACCCCTGGCACTCGATGACTGTGGCTGGCTGCGGCCTGCGCTTGAATGCTGGGCGCTTGCCTATCAAGAAACCCTGATTTTAAAGGAATCGCTGCTGCTTAGGGTTGTATTTTGTGTTTTGGGGTGACACGTGACTGCCACTGTTTGTCAATACACCACGACGGCACTATTTCACAGTATGTAAAGTATTTTGCTGGATACCTGCAATTTACGTATTTCATAACCTTCCGTTTGTTTTCCCCCACGCAGGCTCAGGAGGCCCTTCGTCGTGCCAAGTTCAAGTTCCCTGGCCGCCAGAAGATCATTGTCAGCCGAAAGTGGTAGGTTCTAGGAAGTGTTGTAAAAGTATTGTAAAGTATTGCCCTTTGTTGAGTGGGTGGCCTAAACACACACGACAGGCTTTCACCCAGTCCACTGCGAAAGACCGCTCATGCGCGTTTGTGACGTAACGCAGGGGATTCACTGCCTATGACCGTGCTGACTACACTCTGTGGAAGAAGGAGGGTCGTCTTCAGAACGACGGCTCCAACGCCAAGGTATTAACGGCCATAAAGCATTCCTTACCTGTATCCTTTTGAAATATTCACTTAATGCTTCTTTAAAAGCAACGCTCCGCCGTCTCCTTTTTATTGCTGTTGAACTTTTTGTGCACGGTTTTTATTTTTTCTGAAAACCTGGCTTGTATAACGCAGCTCATCAACAACCATGGATGCTTGGATGCTCGCCCTGCTGAAGACTTGTACCTAGTTGCTGCTCGTGACTGCTTGGTGCCTAAGCATCCCGAGGAGGAGGAGGCTTAAGTTGACCTGTTTCAGACATACACATAGTCACACTGTCACTTCCCTTACTCGCCAAGTAGATAGACCTATATAAAAAATTTCTGACCTATAAGGCGGCATTTCTATTTGGCACACTGATGAGAAGAGGGTTACAATATCTACTTGAGACTTTCTTACACGTTGTCCCATGTTTAATGTTGTAAGCAATGTCTGCACTCTGGTATCTTGTAAAGTGTACTTCGTAAGTCGAAACAATCCATAAGTTATCGCATATTTTTGGGATTTGGCGATAATGAAATTCCGGACGTTTAGGCAAAGAGTGGATGAATGTTCATCTCTTATGTTATGAGTATCCACAGTACAGAAATTAAAATTTTGAATATGAGAACAACGATCTTATCTTATCGTAACAACCCTCGGAAGAACTACTTTGGATCATTGGATTGTGAGAGCATCATGTCATGGATAGATATATATCTATATATTTGTAAATACAGACAATAGCTACTAAGCCACACCACCCGGCGTTTCTTTCTATAATAACTGGGAGTGCTTCTATCCCTTATGCTTAATTGCTTCATTGGAACAAACATGCAGCAAAATGCAATGCTGTAAACGACTATTCTTCCTGCCGTACAATGCAGAAACCAAGCCATTTAGCTGGCGCTCAAACATACATCCCTGCCGCAAACAACCGAAACTCCCGCGCGCCAGAAACGCATGCACCTATAAATAGACAGCATGTATGACACAAAAGAATAGCAAACCGATGTACATCCCTTGGACTGTTACTAAGTTATCTGGCTGAATTTGTCACGGGCACACAAATGCATATACGAAGTTTCAGGGTAATCGGATACGAATCGATATATATCACAACCGGTGATTATGCAATACAGCCCGTGTTACGAAAACATTTTTATTCTGTAACAAAAGCTCCCGAAGGAATCGTGTTTCGTCACTATATAGCACAGATTGTTCGGCTAGTTTCTCTCGTCACAGGAATCCCTGTTTTTCCCCAACCTGCGCCGCCATAAATGTCATCTCTATCGTCATCTGTCACGGTATTGTACCAACACCGTTGATTCTGTCATAATCGTTCCTAATAATATTTCTATCGTTCACGATTCTGCCAGAGAGATAACATTTACTGATTTTGCATTCTTCATCCACGATCTCAGATTCCCTATCAATATTTCTCCCAATATGCCGGTAATCTGAATCGGATCCCCCTTCCGTGGGGGTAATTGACAGTCTATCGTGCCCCCTGGCACAACTCTCCCCCCCTTAGGGGTGGCTTTCTCCTGATGTCACCCCAGCATCTTCATCACCTGTATTCCTGAGAAATAGCCGCTGAAATAAGGTTCTCAGTAACTTAGCAGGTATAGGATATACTGCGCGAGAATTCTGCATTCCCTGCTGATCTGGATGAGGCCCTAGTTGAGCAGTAAGGGGGTGCACTCCAGTTGCCCATTTGCATGGACACGGAGTCTGCGAGGTACATTCCCGCAGTGGTACGCTGGGCGGCGCATTAGTCCAGATACAGGTAGGTTTCTTATACTTTTCCCCGTACATACAATATGAGCAAAACAAGGGGGTAGGTAATTGATCCACTACAGGTCTGAACCGCAAAGCATTGGGATATCGCCCTTTTGGATTTTCCAGAAACCAATAGCGCGGTCTGAGATATTCGATGATGTCAAGGGTGCGTTCTACACAAGCATCTGCAGATATTAAATCTGGTGGTCCTCCAGTAGTTCGCGCTTGACTATATTGGGTACATGGTGGACTCGCCCATATTACATCAAAATATCCAGGAGGGTAATAGCTCCAATATTCCCAATCTTCAATTCTGGTGACATGCGTAGATCGCCAGAACTTATCAGAATCTAAAGATACTGTCTGTGCCTGAGGGAAGCATTCTGAGAAGGATCTTTGAACTGAGCCAGTGCCACTGAAGAGTACCAGTATTCTGATAGGTTTTACCGGAGCTGGCGATAACTCAGTCACATACGCCACTTCTCCAGAATCGGTAAAGTGTTGTTCTTCCCATGGAAGACACGCACTCGCAGAACTGTTAGACATACCCCAGAACTGCGCTGATAATTGCTGCACTAATGTCCCACTGTCCGCTGTCATTATTGACGCAACATTTTGATGTCGTCGATGTTCCCTTCTTCGCGCAGCTGAATCTCTGACCTGCTGTTCCATTGCTAGGCGTCTCTCTTCAAAATCCCGCAACTGTTGTAATGGGGCACCGCGCTCTAACTTATCACGCGTTCTCCACTGATCATGGGCTTTAGAGAAGCCGGTCCATCGCACCTTCCATTCCTCTATTTCCTTGCCCCTGCTCACGCGTACGCGTCGGCTCAGGATTTTCTCTACATGAGCCTCCTTCTGTCCGTCCACCATCACTGCTTCAGGTGTCACTGTCTGCTGTCGCAGAGCGAAAGTGTCTTCTCCACCTGTGTAGGGTTTCAATCTGTGCTGCGCGAACACGTCATGCACTCTCCAATGTGGGGGCAACTTCAGTCTATACGCCACTGGTGCCCCTCTGTCTGCCTCAGGCATCTCCGCCTGCAGATCGCTGTAAAAGCGTTCCGTAACTGCAACTGGACCATGCCACCGCTTGCTCAGCTTGCGGCACAAGGCTCTGTCCATCAACTTCTCCGTGAGATGTTTAGCCTCAATCCATACCAAGTCACCTACCGCATACTCCCGCTGCGTGTGTCGCTGATCAAAAGCGTCTCGCTGCCTGCGTTGTGCTAGCTCAAGTTTGCTGCGTGCGTCCCGCAACTGCGACGAAAATCTCGACGCCCATTCATGTGCAGTCCCCACCCCTCCTTTTCGTCGCCCGCTGTGCAACTGAGCGGCCTCCAAGAAGATGTCAAGCTGCGACATGGGCGACACACCACAACATAATTCAAATGGAGTGAAGCCTGTAACATCATTACGCGAATCGTTGATTGCGAACTCTACGTTTGTAGCGTATAAGTCCCAGGACTCCGGATTGTCCTCCACAAACGATCTCAACATGTCCTCCACCACCCTGTTAGTGTGCTCCGCTTGACCATCAGAGCGAGGGTTGTAGGGCGTAGTCATCGCCACCTTCACACCCATCAATCTCATCAACTCCTTCCAGAAGGTATCCTGGAAGCGTGGATCACGGTCACTGACTATTTTCATCGGAGCTCCATGTTGTCTCCACACCGTGTCAAAGTAGATACGTGCCACTGGTAGCAGCAGAGCTGTCCCCAAAATTCATAGGAACCACATGTACCATTTTAGACAGTTTGCATGTAAATGCCACAAATGCGTCATTGCCTTGCTCAGTTAAAGGTAGGCCTGTGACGAAATCCACTCCCACATCCTGCCATACCCGAGTTGGAATAGAATGCGGGTTCAGCAATCCATCTGGAAAGGATGATCTGGGCTTCACCGCCTGACAAACTGAACAGGAGGCAACCCATTCTCCCACATCTTGGTATGCATTTCTCCACCAGAACCTTCGCAGAACACGCTCCAGCGTTTTATCTCGGCCAGTATGGCCAGCTGTCGCTGACTCATGCGCTTCGCGCATGACAATCTCTCTCAGCGGAGAGTCCTCTCCCAGCACCAACTGAAATCTTCCCGATGCAGTTCTCCACAGTACTTCACCCACCAGACAGAATTATTTGGTGCGGCTGTGAGGAGCACCCTTTATCTTAGTGCGTAGCTCATTGAGAGGTCCATCTCTAGCATATTCGGACTTCAAGGCCTCTAAGAAAGCAGCATCAGACGCTCCTTCCTGAGAGTCACGCAATTTGGCTGCTTTGCCTGCGTGTATTATAGGTACTCGTCCTCTTGGTTGACGTACTCTTTGGACTCGCTGCTTCGATGGAGGCGCATATACCACCAACATAGGCTGCTGTAAATCCAGTAATTTCCCATTGGAACCCTCCATCAATTGTACTGGTTCACCTTGCGCATCATGCGTGGGAATCACCTCCTCAATACGCATCCCTGCTCGCCTGAACAGGGACCTCCACTGCGGCATTCTGGACTGAATATCAGGCAGTAGGAACACAGCAGAAGTGTTCTCGGGGTCACATCGCCACTCCTGCACGTAATGACGCAGCAAGGCCTCCACTGTCAAGTGTTTATCTGAGAACGAGGGTTCGCACCACACATGTAACCCTCTCCACTTTTCCTGTAAGCAGTTGTGCCAGAACCGCTTGACACGCCGATTGTTGCCATGCTCATCGCAGCAGGCGTCGACGTCGAAGTTGCCATATTTAGCCTGGATACGGTCAAATACCTCCTGCCGCACACGCATACCGTGCAAGCCAACTGCCTGGAACCGCACAGACTTCCTTGGCTGTCTCTGCGATGGCAGTGGAGCTTCTGCAGACGGTTCCTGCACTTCTGAGCACTGGTCTTCCTTCTTATCCCCTTTCAGGGCAGAAGGCACAGAACGCCTGTCCTGCGGGCTACCCTGCTTGGGCACTTTGGTGTTCACTTCGCCTCGTTCCGAGGCGGCATCCCGCAAAGGAGTTTCTACCTCCTCCTTCACTCGCAACACTTGGGAGCGGGGACTCCTCCTCAATGTGCGTTCCAGTCCACCCGACACCTGCTGAGTCGTCTGAGTGTCCTCGGTGCGACTGCTCACCTTTGCAACTTTATCAGATACCCTTTTCACTTTAGAAGTGATGCGCTTGTCCAGCGTCTCGGGTCTCAGATACTTTCCCCGACTTTTAAAGGCCAGAGTAGCCTCCATGGCTGTCTCTGCTATCTGTAAAGTGTCCACCGCGTGAAGATAAGCCTGCTGCTCTGCATGCCATGCAGGATAGCTCTTCGAGGGCCCCTCTTCGAAGACGTGGGAGATGTCCATCGCAGCGAGCGAAGTCTTGGGTAAATCGGATTTGTCGTCCAATACCCCTGCCTCCTTCAACCCCTCTCGTGGCGACTTGGCCACATAGTCAGGTCGGCGTGACAAGGCGTCGGGTACCAGCAACAGGGCCCCCTTCACATATTCCATACGGGGAACACCCACCTCCACCAAGTCCATGTACCATCTCGCCTGTCGTCTAGATAGCTCACGCCCCGGCTCCATTAACCACTCTAATGGGCGGTGATCACCTTGAAGCTTGAACTCCGTGAAAATCAAATAATGTCTCCACGTCACTGTACAGCAATGATGTAGAGCTCCCAGTTCTCGCTCTCCAGTATGGTAATTCTGCTCTGCCGCTGAAAATTGTCGGCTCTCATATGCAATCACCTTCAGGCCATTCCCACAGTCTTGCATAAGGACCCCGCCTAGCGCCACTCCGCTAGCGTCTGTCTGCACCAGAAAAGGAGCGGATCCATCAGCTGCCGCCTTCATATTTGGCAATGCCAGAATAGGCGCCTTAACCAGAGCAGCTTTCAACTCCTCAAAGGCCCACTGCTGCTCCGGTCCCCATGTCCAGGGTACATCATTCTTGGTCAGCTTGGTCAAGGGCTGCGCTATCTCAGAGAAGCAGTGGATGAAACGCCTATAATATCCCGCCAGTCCCAAGAACTGCCGCACATGGGTAACATTCTCCAGCGCAGGCCAATCGCGCACTGCCGCCACCTTATCATGTTGAGGTTGGCATCCTTCCTTCGACAGAGTGTGACCAAGAAACTTGATAGAAGACTTCAACATTTGAGCCTTAGACTTCTTCAAGTATACACCCTTCTCGCGGCATGTTAACAGAAATGTACGTACCGCAGAGTAGTGCTCCTCCACAGTCCCATTAGTGTAAACACATACATCGTCAATGAAAATTCTGACGAAGGGTAAATGTCCCAACGCTCGCTGCATCCGCCGCTGGTATTGTGACGGGGAGTTCTGCAAGCCTTGAGGCATTACCAGCCACTCGTAGGCTCCCATCTGAGTAGTAAATGCTGTCTTCTCCACGTCCTCAGGTGCCATAGGTACTTGCCAGAACCCGTCTACAGCGTCGAAGGTGGAGAAATGGGTAGCTCCCTGCATCTCGTCAAACATCATTTGAATATCAGGTAGAGGATATCGGTCTCGAATTGTTTGTGAATTCAGTTGCCTGAAATCACACACCAGCCTAAGGATATGGGGCTGTCCTGGCTTGGGTACCATTAAACAAGGAGCCGCATACGGACTCGAAGAGGGTCGTATATATCCTTTCTCCACCAGTTGTTCAATACGTTCTCGTAGTTGACGCAACTCCTCCACAGACATCTTGTAAGGTCTTCTACAAGGAGGTCCTCCTTCTCTGTCCGGCTTGAGATTAATCTTCGCCTGGTCTTCGTCAGCGTGCCGAAGGTTTTCCAATCCAGAAGGTAAAGAGTCCCGCAGCTCCTGCTCGAACTCGTCGAAGAGATTCTTGAACTTCTTCTTCCACACTGCAGTGGCATCCGCATCTTGCGAGTCCTGCTGCGACACAGGGTTCTTCGGTTCATCGTTGGCGCCGATAGGAATCTTTGAGATGTCCTCCTTCTCAACGTCCAATTCCTCCGCTTCCACCTTGAAAGCCGGCTCTCCGGTTGGGGTCCTCGCTGCCATCATCAACCATGCCGGCATTGAAGAAGCGTCTCCCGCGAGTCTCCGCGTCTCCGCGGCTACTAGATATTTCTTCAACTGCACCGAATTGAGGAACACCTCGTCAATCAGCCCCGCACAATCCAGATCTCCTCGTCGCTTCCCTTTCCTCCCTCCAGGGGCAGCACTGATTCCAGGATTACACCCGGAAATGGTAACCCTCTCTGCACCGCCTCCTTTCCTTTTGTTAGAAAAGGACACTGAACCATTGCCATCATAGTCCAGCGTAATGGGAGATAAGCTGCGTAGCCACTTCCCTCCCAGCACCATGTCCACGGCGATGCCCAAGGGTAGCACTCGCATAGCCATAGATTGCTCAGTATAGGTCCCTGTCTTGGTTCTGGCAGTGAACTTAGAATAAGCCACATGACCAGTCGTCTTGACTGAGCCATCCGCCAGAGTCACACGCATAGCGGGTCCACTTCGCGTAGTCAACTTGCAGCGTCTGGCGCAGTCTTCAGATACGAATATATCTGAAGCTCCAGAATCCACCAGCACCTTGATACGATGTCCCTTCAAGTACGCAAAGAATACCAGAAGTAGGGGTCCATCTGGATCTTGTGCAGAAGCCAAGTATTCAGTGGATCCCCCGCGTACACTACCATCGCTGCACACCCGCTCACATTTAAGTGGGTCATCATCATCTTCCTCAGTATCATCCAATGGGTAACTCCCTCCAAGGTCATCATCATCCAGAGGGTGACTATCCAACACGGACAGTTGCGCGTCCATGGTGGTTGAAGGTGATACATGAGTAGGAGTTGCAGCGTCGTTGTGGTCCGCAACTGATTTCAAGTCTTGATCTTCCGCTGCCATCATTTGCTGCGTGAAGTTTAGGTCGTTATCGGGCGTGGACATCTGATCATCCGCTGTTGCATGCGTATTAACCGAAGACTCTGAAACCTCCGGTACCGACAGTGGAGGGGTTGTAGCACCTACCGGCCCTCCAGAATCATCGCCTTCAGATGGAGTATCACCTGAATTAATCGGTACCTCAGGCATTTCCTCCGCGAACATCTCTTGATAAACTGTGGCTGGATCTGCTTCTTGTTGAATCTCTCGAAACCGGTGTACTCGATATAGACTACACCACGTATCAGGAATTCCAGGGATGTCCCCCCCAGATCCTGGTATCCTGCCCGTATCAGATATCGCCGCTGATGGACGTGCCACAGGAGATTGCAAGGATTCTAGCACCAGTAGAGTTCCAGAATCGTCACGCACAGAGATGGGCTTATATCTCTTCCTCACACGCTTCCACCCCTCCAACTCCCACTGTCTGCTGCCTCTTGGGGTGGAGGTCTCCTGGGACATAGCGTGTAGTTGCTCTTCCATAGACAACTCTTCCCAAGCATACCTTAAAAGGGTAGCTAGAGGCATCGCCAAATCCAGAGCTGTCAAACTCCGGCTGCGATGTAATTCACCAATATCCACCACACCTCGCTGAAGTAGATTATCAACGTGTGATGTGATCATTGATTTCCGGGTACATACCGGTACCACACCCCCTGCAGCGTGATGTGCGAGAGGTAGGTCTGCCATTGTCCGCATCATATCCATATTGCTCCTTCTGTTTAGGAGCCTAATTGGAATATTGCGTCGCCGCCGTCCATTAATAAGGTCCTTGTCCAGGTCCTTCTGTATGTCAGCAGCAGATACTTTCTGTCGCAGCTGTTTCCTGATCCGCTGCATCAGAGCCTCCATCGAGGTCGACCTCCCCTTACTTCGCCACTGCCACGCGGGTAAACGCTGTGACTGTTCCGTCAAGAGGGGCGCGTACACATTATCGTACATCCATGTGCCCAACACTGCAAAGTGCCGAGGCATAGGATCACCTTCTTCAGGTGAAACTCTCAGCTGACTGCTGAAAGTCAGTGGCGAGCTTGTCGCCACCGAGAAGGGTGATTCATCACCCTTCCTCCTCAGAGATAGTGAATTCCTCGGAGCTGCGCAACTCCGCACCAATAACCGCCAGCTGTTCGGAGCATCCTACCAAGGCCGTCAAGGATTCCACAGCCTCTCCATCCATCTCTGCCAAGCTCTCGATCTCCGCCTTTAGCTCGACAGGTGCCCACTCAGTGTCCTCATTGCGCGACAACGCCCAGAACAACGCCGCCACTTGTTCTCGGTTTCGAGCTAAACGAGGGGGTGCGTTTGCCTTCCACGCAGCCAGCTTCACCGCGTCCGTACAGTCCCGCACCAGATGATCGGGACTTTGACACGCGTAGCAGTTTCTCACTCGCTTCGGATAGGTCAGGGTTGTTGTTGAGGCCGGAGGCAATGGTCGAGCAGAGGTCGGCGCTGCAGCGAGCTCAGCGTGCGTGGCTGCCATCAATCGATGGGGCTCCCGAGAGCGGCTTCGGAAGAAAGACCTGGAGGGTGACGGAGATGTAGAAGGGGAATTCCAGGAGCGGCCAGTTCGTTCTCCACTCCTGTTGGATTGAGCCTGAGCCGCCTTCTTCTCCTTGCGCGACTCGATGTTTTTGGCAATCTCCAGCACTTTTAAGATTGCCTGAGTAACATCACGGGGCGTCGCCTCCTCCTTCATCTTCTCTTCCCACACATGCGGCTCGGAGAGGTCCAGTTTGATCCTTCGCAACTCTTCACCCACCTTGTCAGTGTACGTGAGGCCCCTCCAGAATATGTAGGAGAACTCCGACTCAGAGACTTGTACGCACCCTTGAACGACCTTTGCCATGAAGTTCACTGTCTTGTGGCGATTGGTCAGACGCGAGTGGTAGGCGTCAGCGGACTCATCTTTCTTCTGACAAATCTGTAGGTCATCTCGAAGAGTTTGCAGCTCCGCCACCGGAAGAGTACTCACCGCCAGATCCCCCAGAAAGACGTCGGGGTCGCTGTACCGGAGACGCCAGGCCTCCGATGTCCCAGAACCGCCGCCAGCCCTCTCCATATACTCTTTCTGCTCCGTGCCCAATGCAGTTTCTGTCACGGTCCAGAGCACCTCGGAGACCGAAGATTGGCGCCCCTCTCCCGCGTAGCAACTCGCCTGAGAGAACGCCCTCAGTACCACCTTCTCGTTGAGGAGCTTGTGCAGATTCCTCGCAAAGGTCTCCAACTCAGAGATGGCCTTCTCTTTACTCAGCTTATCCGCGGAAGGGAAGCGGATCAGCTTTTCAACAAGGCGGTCGATGTTGCTCTGCACCTTACTCTCCAGATAGGCCGCCTTGTCGCCAGGGTCGTGTTCTCCTTGTCCAGGAGGACGAGGGTTGAAGACCTGGGCGTGTGGAGAAAGGCCTGTACGAGCGTGAGGATGTGGCGCAACCGGTCCTGCGAAATGGGGACTCCGGTGTTGCGGCGCATGCGGTCCTGAATGCAGGGGATGTCCAGGACCACCTGCAGAAGTTCCCGCTGCAGCCGCGCTGATCCCAGATTGAACAGCGAGACCAGGTGGGACTCCAATGTTTGATAGTCCAGGTGGGACAGCAAGGGCTTGTGGGATCACTGCCGATAAGGACGTCGAAGTGTTCGCGGTGGCCACCGGGATACGCGTTACCATTGGGTCATTAGGTATAGGCGTATTGGTCAGGGCCACTGATAATAATGGCGCCCCGACCATTGACGAGGATGGCGCGGCCGAAGAGGATGGAGGCGTCGCAGGAGCCTCCAATGCCGGAAGGTTTCTCTCTCTCCGGCACTCGTCCACGTACCATTGACTTCGCTGCACCTCGAACCAGGCTGCCAGGCAATCTCGATCCAGCATGGAGATCTGATCTTCAAGGGGCCAGTCTGGGATTTCCATCCAGCTTGGTGACACCACCCCCCTTCCTCCAGGACTGCGGTGATACTCGTGTAACACCGTGTCCACCGCGTCCTTGTTCACCATCATGACATAGGTGGGGACAGCGGGGGATAGAAGTAAGGCGGGGGAACCAGTTACCAACCCCCCAGCGGAGATGTACTCGGTGAGGGGCATACCGATCAACGTCAGGGCCTTGTAGAAGAGGTTGACGCCGAAGGGTCCCGTGGATGCCAACCCAGTAGCCGTGGGCATGTCAAACTGGAATTCTGAATACCCAGGCGGCGTAGGCGTCCACAGGCTCAACCCTTCCGCAGTGACTAGCATTGCCCTTCCCCGGTGCGATCCACTGTAACCGCCAGGAGGATAGTGTGGGGGTCCAGATGAAGGAGGTCGACGAGGAGGTTCAGAATGATCTTCATCATCTTCTCCTTCTTCTGCGCCACCGTCTGGGGGAACGCCACTGGGACCTTCGCCCTCCGCTGATCTCCTAGGTGGTGAGTGTGCGCTTGTCACTCCCATCCCGCCAGTTGACTTACGTGGTCGACCATCGTACGCCTTCTTGCGATCCACTGCCTTCCACTTCTCCTTCGAGATTCGCCGCCATTGTTCCTCCTCGGTCCCGATGCTGTCATTCGCCACCGCTGGAGAGGAATTTCCATCAATGACGATGGTGTCGAGGGAAGACCGCCGCATCTTGGCCAACTGTCGACATGCTACACCTGATTGTGAGTCAGAATGTACTGGGTCAATACTCTCTCGCACTTGTCGAAGCTCCTCCACCGGCATCTGGTAAGGTCTTCTACTAGGGGGAGGCTCTGCATGGTTGTCCATCTCGAACGAGACCTTGGCCACACTTCCTTCCGCCCGCTGCGTCCCCGATTTAGGGTTAGTCGAGTCACACACCTGAGTCGAGGCTCCCACCAGCTCAGTTACCACTGCCGCGTGGTGCGACTCACTTAGGAAACCCAGCTTGGTTGCCAACTCCATCGAGAGCCCCTGGGGCTTGCTCATGTCATCCTCCAAAGGGGGAAACTCCACAGTTATGAAGCCCAGCTTGATCGCCTCCTCCATCGTGAGCCCCTCCAAGGACTTGCGCCTGGCCTCCTCAACCCGGGCGATCTGCGACAAGCTATCCTCAGGTGATGGTGGTGGTTGCGATGTTCGCGTCGCTCCTGGAGTCTGACCTAGAGATACTTCAGCAGAAGATTCTCCATCAGCGTTTCCAGGCTGTGGCTGCTGCGTCTTAGCAACCACCGCGGGTATGGATAAGGATTGCGAGCTCTGCGTCGCCCCTGGCGTCTGACCTAGAGGTACTTCAGCAGAAGGGTCTCCACCATCGTTTTCAGAGTGTAGCTGCTGCAACTTAGCAACCACAGCGTCGCTGATGGTCTGGGTAAGGTCCGCCACCCCCTGTGACCCAGCCACACTGTGATCACTGCCCGAGCCCGAACCTGCGCGTTCCGCCAGCCTACGCTTCCTCGCTTTGGCGTCCCTCCTTGCTCTGGATCTCTCCGACATTTCAGAATTCGATGACGACGGTGAATTCGAGTCATGTCGGTAAGGAAGATCGTGACGGTTCCAGCTGTAGGGTCCCAAGCAGCCCTCGAACGTCGGCGTCTGAGTGGGGGATGTCCATCCTCACGCGGCAGTGCATACGATTCATTGCTGTCGTTGTCCGGGTACTGCGTCGCGTAGAACACCTCGGTGCGCCCTCGCTGTCCAACTTCCCCATCAGACTCCACATCGGGCGGTGACATCGGTACACCAGAACGGACCTCGCTGATCTCGGACGCCTCCGAAGCTGATACCATAAAGACGCCCGAGGTGGCGTTGCCCAGCTCCGACGCAAGCACGGCTGACGCATCCTTCATGTCCTCCTCCGCTGCAGCTGATCCACCATCTGCTCCCGGCATCCCGTCAGCACGCACACTATCTGTAGCGTTTCCGCCATCAGTTGTACGCGTAGATAATGTGTGCGCACGCACCTCGCCCAGCCCCGGTATTCCGTCCACGCGCATACTATCTGTAGCGTTTCCGCCATCAGTTGTACGCGCAGATAAAGTGTGCGCACGCACCTCGCCCAGCCCCGGCATTCCGTCCACACGCATACTATCTGTAGCGTTTCCGCCATCAGTTGTACGCGCAGATAATGTGTGCGCATGCACCTCGCCCAGCCGCAACGACGGTGAGTGTTCCCACTCCACACGCATAGGCAGCGGGTTCCCATAAGGAGGTCGGCCCTGTGTGTACCAGCCTTCACCCTGATATGGTGTTGGAAATTGGACATTCCTGAAAGGGTAATGTCCAGTCCAGGTGTGTAATGGTAATGGCGCCGCTGCATCGGTGGGTGCAGCCGATGGTGTCATATACTGCACCGGCTGATCCGCTGTCCACGGTGGTGGCATTGGCCCTCCTGAATATAAACTGCCGGGTGCAGCAGCTGGGAGGAAGTTAGCTGCTGCCATTGGTGATGGCCTATACATAGGGACTGCGAAGGCAGCAGGATCAGAGAACTGCGCACCATATTGCCCCGTTGTAGGCTGCCGAACATACCGTTCGGCAGTGGCAGCTCTCATGCCTGCGCCCGAAACTGCTGCTCCAGGATACCCGGACGATGGTGCCACGTGCCCGGCTTCAGAATGCGCCCAAAAGGGCGCAGCAGCAGCAGGATCAACAGCAGGTTGAGAATATGGCGCCACTGGATGTGCTCCCGCCGGTGTGCCAAGGGAAGCTGCCGGCAGGTGGTGAGGATAATGGCTTACCGGAGGTAACCCAATATATACTCCTGGCGGACCGACGGCTGAGGTGTGCTGTCCGTGTTGCATATAGTGTGCTCCTGAGGGCGCACCATAACCGAGAAAGGGTATCTCGGCATTAGCCTGATAGTCAGGATTTGTCTAGGCATGTCGAAGTCGAGGTGATCCTCCTTCATTCCCTTATAGAGCTTCGGGTTAACGAGGGCGATGGTCTCCCCCACGTCCATGGCCTGTTCCGCCACGTAGAGGGTCTCCACTGCTGAGAGCCAACAGTCAACAGTCTGGGCCCAGTGGGGATGTGCTGCGGGTGGTGAGCTGGAGAAGCATTCAGACTCCAGCGTTGCCAGGGGGTCTTTCGGCAGATCTGAGGTGGGGTCGATCACCCCTGCCTCCTTCAACCCCTCACGCACGTCCTTGTCTTTGAAGTCGGGTCTTCTGGACAGGGCGTCCGGTACCAGCAGCAGCGCTCCTTTGATGTACTCCATTCTCGGGACTCCCACTTCCACCAGATCCATGTACCAGCGTGCCTGTCTGCGGCTAAGCTCTCTGCCAGGTTCCATCAGCCATTCAAGGGGGCGGTGATCACCCTGGATGCGGAAGTTGGTGAAGATGAGGTAATGCCGCCAGGTAACGGTGGTACAGTGGTGTAGAGCACCTAGCTCACGCTCGCCGGTGTGATAATTCTGCTCGGCGGCTGAGAACTGGCGGCTCTCGTATGCTATCACGCGCAGTCCAAGACCATCTCCATTGTCTTGCATCAGTACTCCCCCAAGAGCGATGCCGCTAGCATCCGTCTGCACCACGAAAGGTGCTGTGCCGTCTGCGGCACCCTTAATGTTGGGCAAGGCGAGCACTGGCGCTGAGGTGAGGGCCTTCTTCAGCTCCTCGAAGGCCCACTGCTGCATGGGACCCCACTCCCAGGGTACGTCCGACTTGGTCAACCGGGTGAGGGGCTGAGCGATCTCGGAGAAGCAGTGGATGAACCTGCGGTAATACCCCGCCAGGCCCAAGAACTGCCTGACGTGGGTAACCGTTTCCAGCTCGGGCCAGTCCCTCACTGCAGCCACCTTGTCGTGTTGGGGTCTGCAGCCATCCGCGGAGATACAGTGGCCAAGGAACCGCAAGGATTTCTTCAACAGTTGGCACTTGGACCTCTTGAGGAAGACGCCCTTCTCCCTGCATGTCAGGAGCAGTTGCTTGACGTGTTCGTAGTGCTCTGCAGCGGTGTTGCTGAAGACGACCACATCATCGATGAAGATCCGGACAAATGGGAGATGGCCCAAGGCCCGCTGCATCCGTCGCTGGTACTGAGATGGTGAATTTTGCAGCCCCTGCGGCATGACCAACCACTCATATGACCCCATCTGGGTGGTGAAGGCGGTCTTCTCGACATCTCCTGGTGCCATCGGTACTTGCCAGAAGCCATCCACCGCGTCGAACGAAGAGAAGAACTTCGCACCCTGCATCTCGTCGAACATCATCTGGATGTCTGGGAGAGGATACTTGTCCTTAACTGTCTGGCGGTTGAGGAGCCGGTAATCGATCACCAGTCGCAGCTCCTTGGGGTTCCCCGGTTTGGGGACCATCAGACAGGGAGCTGCATAAGGGCTGGAAGAGGGTCGGATGTAGCCCTTGGACATCAGAGTCTCCACGCGTTCTCGAAGTTGGCGGAGTTCCTCTGCAGACTTCTTGTAGATGCGCTGGCAGGGCGGCCCCTTCTTGCTCAGCTCAGGGTCCAGGTTAATGTTGGCTTCATCTTGGGGGTCATGTCTGAGTCCATCGATGTTCGGTAGGGCAGTCGTCATCTCCTTTTTGTACTCCTCACCCCAGAAGTCCTGAAACTTGAGGGTCCACTCAGGGCTCACTTCTGCATCTTCAGTATCCGCAGCGGGTTCGGCGTTCTCAGAGTCGATAGCCGTGGCTGCAAAGGCAGAAGCAGTATCATCGGGGACTTCTCGGCCACCATGAGCCAGGCGGGTTGTATCTCCGGGTCGTCATTGCCGCGTAGCTTCTGCGTCTCCGCGTACACCAGGTACTTCTTCAGCTGGGCAGGGGTTATGAACACCTCATCCACCAATCCCGCGCAGGCCGTGCCCTTCGGAGACCTGTCCCCAGATGCTTTCCCAGGAGAACAGCCTGTGATGGTGACGCGATCCCCAATCTTACCACCGCGGGACTTCCTGAGGAAGGAGACGGAGCCATTCCCTTCATAGCCCAGAGTGACAGGAGAGTGACTGCGCAGCCACCTTCCGCCAAGGATAACATCCACCTGTATGCCCAGTGGTAGGATCCGGAGGGCAAGGGCGTTCTCCGTATAGGTGCCCGTGGTGGTGTGCGTGTTAAACTTGGCGTACGCGGTGGCGCCAGTAATCTTCACAGATCCATCCGCCAGGGTGACTCTCATCTCGGAGCCGGCTCGTGTCGTGAGGCCACATCGCTTAGCGCTCTGCTCCGAGATGAAGTTGTCAGAGGCCCCCGAGTCGATCAGCACCTTGACCGTGTGCCCTCTGAGGGTTGCATAGAATACCAGCAGTAGCGGTCCTTCTTCGTCATGTGCCGCTGCGAGGGTACCTTCGATGTCGGTCTTCCACTGAACTCCCCCATCTGTGCGTATGCTTTTGCACTTGAGGTTGGGGAGGAGGTTGTCCGAGGCCTCGCGGCATTCTTCCAACGTTTGCCTACACGCGGCGTAGAACTCCTCATCCAGCAAATCAACATCTTCAGTCGGATGACTGACGAGGTTGTCTACACTCGCCGTCAGCAGGGTGCCCGCTGAGGTGCATTCGCTCGAGGTGGGGCTGACATGAGTGGTGTCGCTGGTGGTAGGGCTCACATGGGTGGTGTCACTGGTAGTAGGGCTCACATGAGTAGTGCCACTGGTGGTGGGGCTTACATGGGTAGTGCCACTTACTGTGGGGCTCACGTGGGTAGTGCCGCTTGTTGTGGGGCTCGTATGGGTAGCGACACTATTGATGAGACTGCCATGGGTGAGGGGATCCTCGTCATGCTGAGGGCTGCCAGTAGGGGAGTTGTGGGCGAGATGGTGGGAGCTCTGGTGGCCAGTTCTCGCCTCAGGGGTCCCAGCTGCTGCCATCTGCTGGGTGAAGCAGAGCGAATTGACCGAGGACTCCTCTTCCATCACCTCAGGGTCTTCAGCGATGGGGTGGCTGTCGAGACAGGGCGGCGCTTCATCTGCTTCATGCGTTCTGACGGTGGTCATCTGCTGGGTGAAGCAAAGCGAACTGGGTGTGGAGGTCTCCTCTACCTCTGAACAGTAGGATGAACCTTCGGGGTTTCCTCCCGGAGTGGCCGGCGCATTATCATGGTGCGAAGATGTAGTCTCTGTTGTGGGCTCGGCCAGCGAGGATGATGGAGGGGATGCTCCCAAGGGGCTGGGACCCAGCTTCCTCATCTTGTACTGGTGTACTGCGTGCAGACTGCACCAGGCGCCAGGTAGACCCACATCTCCCGCTGTCCCAGGTATCGTACCCACTTCAGTGTCCAGGATGCAGAGGGATGTCGAAGATCTCGCTGCTGCTCTTCGTGCTCCCTCCTTTTCCCACAGCCTGCTACCTGGGGAAGAGTCTGGGCTCGAAGTGGCGATTGCCTTTTGCTGCTCGGCGGGCGACAGCTCTCTCCAAGCCGCGTAGAGGTCGTGGGAGCTGGCGTTAGAGGGTTCGGGGACTTGCTGGCGACCGTCGTGTGAGAGGAGGTGCCACAATGCTATGCGCTGATGGCCCTCCTTGCGATCTTGAGGTTCGCGGGCAATGCGTATCCTCTCTGCCAGTTGGTTGGCGTGGTTCACGCGCTCCTTTGGCGATCGACTCCCAGGGTGTATGCGGCTGCGGGCGCGCTCCGACATCTTATCCACCAGGTCCTTGGCAGCCTCTGGGGATTTGCGCAGAGCTCTGCGGACCTTTTGCATGGCGACCTCGAGGGGGAGGGAGTACAGATCTCTCTTCCAGTGCCACGCAGCTAGCCTTTTCCGTGGGTCTGCGAGGTTGGACTGATAGATGGGCAGTGGTAGGACAACACGCGGTCGGGGGCGAAGATCGCGGGGCTCTCCGCGGTTGCTGCCCATAATGGGGGGTCTGTGCCGGGGGACTCGCCGTCCCCTCCGACCCTCGATCCTCGCTTGAGTATAAGCAGGGCCGTCATCAAGAGGTAGTGACGGCTCATCGAAGGGGGTGCTTCCTGCAAGAGGGTGGCTAGGCAAGTCATCCCTCGACGGCGATGGGGCACCAGCTGAGCGGTAGGTGCGTCGCAAGCGGGTCCCAGAGGTGAAGGCCACGCTCTTGGGATGGGGACGTTGGCCCCAAGGGTCTCTGCGTCCTCGGGCGCGTCGGGGTTCCACTGGTTCTGGCCGCTTCTCCAGGGCGGAGAGGGTCTGATCATCAGGGAAAGACCTCACTTCCTCGAAGGGCAGGGTCTGGGGCTGGCCGCCGGCCAGTCATTCATCGCTCTCCACCGAGGGGAGGCCGTCACCTTCCACGAGCTCGATACCCGCAAGGGCCGCCAGGGTCTGGTAGCTCTGCTCGTCCTCACAGGTGGCAAGAGCCAAGACCTCCTCGGAGAACTCCTCTGGGACGCCATCCACCGAGGAGATGTCCTCCTGCTGCTCGATGGCCCAAACGACGGCGGCTACAAACCCAGGGGAGTTCGCCAGTCGAGCGGGTGCATTGGCCCTCCACTCCTTGAGTTTAGCCTCGTCCGTACAGTTACGGACGATGTGCTCCGCAGAGCCGCAGGCGAAGCACCGGCGGACTTTCGGAGCGTCGGGGCGAGAGAGGCCAGGTGGTGGTGGCAATGGGGTCACTGCCGCGGCGACGGTGGTGGCAGGCCCATTCTCCAGCATGGCAAGCGCTGGGCGGTTCGAAGATGGGGTACGCCTGAAGAAGGGGGTGCGAGGTGATGGATTGGCGAAGGAGACAGTACGGGGAGGACGGTCTTGAGAGCGCCTCTGAGCCGCCTCCGTGTCGATGTCACTCTCCACCTCCTCAGCAACTTCCCGAATCTTCAGCAAGGCGTTGTGGGTGCCTGGGATATCGCCAGCAACGGCCTTCCTTTCCCACTCTTCTGGCTTGGAGACATCCAAGTGGATGGCTCTCAAGCGTCGCATCACCTTGGGTGCATATTTCAACCCTCGGCGGTACGTGGAGAGCATCGACAGGTTGGTCATCTCCACGCAATTGGGGACTCTGCCGGCCAGGAAGTTGACGGAGGCCATGCGGGTCTCCAATCGCGAGAAATACTCCGCCGCGGTCTCGCTCGTCGCCTGCTTCAGGGCAATGGCCTCGCCATGTGCGTTCTCCAGGTAGGCCTGCGTCAGGGAGCACACTGCCAGATCGCTGAAGAACACATCCAGCTCCCCGTAGCGTTGGTGCCAGGCCTGCTCGGACCCGAAGGTCCCTGCCGCGCGCTCCAAGAACTTCCTCTGCTGGTCTTGAAGAGTGTGCTCCTTGAAACTCCAAAGAAGGCTTGACACACTCGCCTGGTACGCTGATACAGACGGCGTACAGCTGGGAGTGGTCAGTGCCTCGATCACGATGGCCTCTTGGAATACCTTCCGCACCATGTTGGAGTAGTTCTCCAACTGCGTCAGGAGGCTCTCCTTGTCGGCCGATTTAGTGTCGGACGCGGAGCGGGGGAACCTGGTCACGCTCTTGACCAGCTTTAGCACCATCTCCTTGGTCTTGTGCTCCAGACGGACCTCATCTGAGGATGCTCGCAGATTAGTGCCCTAGGTCGAGAAAGAAAATGGCTGGTAAGTAGTTTTACTTTTTTCTTGAATCACGTGGGTGACAGAAAGCAGTTCTGTTGCAATGTATGCAGAACAGGTAGTTTACTTTTAAAAGCGAGTACTGTTACTTAAGAATGGAGAGTACCCGGACAGGAGCAACGAGCGCTGCTGAACAAGGTGCACCTAAACGGGTAGCCCCTCATTTGTGTCGCACGGGGTATTTTATTTGTCGTGTCGCAAAAGATTCGTTTATATTAACGACGCTTCGCAGCTTTTTCAGAAATATGCTGTTTTTCATTTCGTTTCCCTTAAAGGAGCGAAACAGGTTTCCTGGAAAAAAGTGACATCAACAGGCCACACCGCAGGAGCTGTCCCTCAAAAATTATGCCGTTGGAAATTTTTCGAAAATTTTCTGCCCATGTCAGCAGTCCTACCCCGGATTGTGTCGAGCGCTCGCGCTTTACCGGCCAATCATGATACGATAGCATATCAGCAGTCCTACCCCGGATTCTTTCGACCGACAACGAGAGAAACGTTTAACAATTCAAAATTATACCACGAAGATATATATGCTGTTTTTCATCCATGTCAGCAGTCCTACCCCGGATTGTGTCGAGCGCTCGCGCTTTACCGGCCAATCATGATACGATAGCATCTCAGCAGTCCTACCCCGGATTCTTTCGACCGATCGTTCGTAACCGACAACGAGAGACACGGGTAACAATTCCATATTTTACCCCGAAGATATGTGGAATTTACAATTATGAATTTGTCGCAAAACTGCTCTAACAGGTTTACCGATCTCAACATCATCATCAGCAGTCCTACCCCGGATTGTTTCGGCCGATCGCTAGTAACCGACAACGAGAGACACGGGTAACAATTCCATATTTTACCCCGAAGATATGCGGAATTTACAATTATTTACGCATCTCGTCATTCAAGATCATCTCACCACTCCTATCGGCGGCGCGGCCGGACAAAAGTGGATATGGTATGATCCTGGTCGGCAACGTTTTCATTTTTCTCCAAGCTCTTATCTTGCGCCTACCTGCTCGCTGTCTCAGCGCGCGGCTTGTGTTTTTGTTTGATTAATGATTTTTGCGCGCTACTTTTCTTTAGCGATATTTCATATCGAGCATGTTTTCGTGTGCATGCGTGGAACCCGGCGGGGGGGGGCGTTCCTGCGATGTTCTTCCATGAGCCGCATCCCACCAGCAGCCCATCCTGCGATACATGGATGATTGGAGGCCGTCGGGCGTCTTTGCATCCCGCCTGACGGTTTGGGTTCAATTTTCAACAGGAATTCTTCCTTCCTGAGCAGCGCTCTGTTTTTTTGCAGGTTTATGCTGTGCCTTTTCTGAAGGCGCCAGCAACGGCCATAGTGTATAATTCATGCTGTGCCTTTTCTGAAGCCGCCAGCAACGTTCCTGGCGGCATCTTTCCCTCTGGCCCTACTAAGCTGAAGGGGTGCTTGGAGACCGGCGGGATTCTCCGACGGGTTGGGTTCGATTCCCAACGTCTTTACTAACCAGCGTTTCGTTTTTTGCAGGTTTTGTTTTTTACGCCGAGCATCTTTTTATGCCGCCAGCAGAGTGCTCGCGGCATCCTGTGACTTCCAGCTCTGTTTAGGTTTCGCCGATTATTGATGTTCAGAATTTTAGATTTTCCACCCACTGTTCCGCTGCTGTTTCCAAAACGTCTATTTTCTACGTAGACGCCCACCCGAGGGTGAAATGCGGACAGCAGTTGGCTGTCGGTATTGGGTTCGATCCCCAACGTCCTGACTGATTCGCTGTTCGTGTGCTGCAGGAAACGTTTTGGTTCTGAAGATTTTGGAACGTGCACTGTGCTCTAGTTTCCTAGTTTAGATTTTCATATCGCCCTCGGGTAGTTGAATCCTTGTATTAGAAACTAGCAGCCTAGTAGTAATAAGTATTTATGCTAATATTTTTTAAGAGAGTAATCGGTTTTTCTCTTAGTATCTTTATCCATCTGAAATGCTTGCTTGCTTGCTACTCATGTATGCCTCGTGCTATATGAATGTCCCCAAGTGATCGTATAATACACCTGTGTTTTATGTAATATTCGCGGTACTACTCGTTCAGTAATTTTGTTTTTCAAGTCATAATCGCGGTACTATTCGTTTGTGTTCCCCCTAGCTTATTTCATTTTCGGAAATTTTCTGTGAATTTTCACGACAGAAATGAGCGTGGTCCTCATGATTGTCGCACCTGCGACAGACATGAGCCCCCAGCTCATTTCTGTCGCACGGTATAATTCCAATCTGTCTTGCGACACGACAAATAAAATACCCGGTGCGACAAATTTGAAGTGCTACCACCTAAACGGGCAAGGACGGCCACGGTTGGCAGCGAGGCAGGCCAGGCCGCACTCGCTCCAAAGGTTACGTGCCCCATGCTGGTCTCTTGTGGATGTGCATGTTGGATAGGTTCGTGGCTTAATTAGTTAACCGCTGTTCGACTGAAAGAGCGGACGGCTCCTGAAAGTTTCTGCGTAAATAGGTGGTCAGCGAATATGTGGATACACACAGCCGGTGACTGCGCCCTGGTGCGGAATCACGTGCTTAGGAAAAGTCACCGGCTGTGCGTATTCATTCAGGTATGCAGGCCAGGCCGCACTCGCTCCAAAGGTTACGTGCCCCATGCTTGTCTCTTGTGGATGTGCATGTTGGATAGGTTCGTGGCTTAATTAGTTAACCGCTGTTCGACTGAAAGAGCGGACGGCTCCTGAAAGTTTCTGCGTAAATAGGTGGTCAGCGAATATGTGGATACACACAGCCGGTGACTGCGCCCTGGTGCGGAATCACGTGCTTAGGAAAAGTCACCGGCTGTGCGTATTCATTCAGGTATGCGGACTCCCCTGTTTTCCGGCATGCACGCTGTGGGATGCCACTGCTGTGGGAATATCCCATGGTTTCCGCAGTGGATTCAAACATGCTTTCGTGAACTGGTGCGCAGGCCTCCGAAGCTGCAACCGTGCAGGGAGGCGGCCTCCCCCGGTCGCTGGAGGAGTGGTCGAGGAAAACCCGGTAAGACCGTGAACTTTTCCTTCCCCTCCCTTCCCGTACGGGATCCCGCCCGCCCGCCCTTCATCTCGTGAACGCAGCCGCCACTCCGCGGGTGCCTGGTCAGCAGGCTGTCGGGCGACTGTTCATCTGCGGTTGCGAATCAGCGGCCAAGGGGTGAACGGCGAGTCATGGGTGGGATTGTTTTTTTTTTCCCGGCATATATCTTTGTTTATTTCTTTGTAGAAAGGTGCATAGGGTGCACGCAAGGAACATAGGACCCAGGGACAAAGGGTGCGGGGAGGTTGCTCCGCTCCGCGCCGAATCAGGCGCGTGGCGCGTGGGGCGCTCTCCCCGGCGCTGTGCCTTATCCTGCTTCATGTATGCGGCCTCTGCTCGACTTGATGCATGTGGGCCTGTGCCGTCTGCTCAAACCAGTCCGTCCGTCCTAAGTTTCATAGAATCATGTTGTCTGTGTTTCGCTTTCCTCCCTCGTTGCATGTGGGCCTGTGGCCTCTGCTCAAACCAGTCCGTCTGTCGTAAGTTTCATCTCATGCTTCCTGCGGTTGCGAATCAGCGGCCAAAGGGTGAGCAGCGGCGCTGCAGGTCGTGGGTGGGGAGGGATGCGCGAGGGTGTGTGTACGGTACATAGGTGCATAGTGTGCACGCAAGGACCATAGGACCCAGGGACAAAGGGTGCGGGGAGGCTGCTCCGCTCCGCGCCGAATCAGGCGCGTGGCGCGTGCAGCGCTCTCCCCCCCGCTGTGCCTTATGCTGCTTCATCTGCGGTTGCGAATCAGCGGCCAAAGGGTGAGCAGCGGCGCTGCAGACGCAACGATTACCTGAGCCTGTGGGAGGGCACCCCCGGACCAACTGGTGGGATGTATTGCCTAGGCTATGCCAAGCCTATCGCACAAAGCTATTTACCGGACGGGGAGACGGTTCATGCCTGGGACCCGTCGGTGCTATTAACCCAGGAGGATCACGAGGAACTAGTCAAGCTAACCCAGGAGGGCGCTGATCCCATGCGGACCGGGCGCTACGGTAAGGGTCCCCTGGAGGTCCTGGAATATTTCACCGCCATGTCGGCATACGTGCTGCCTTTCATGCACTGTATGACCTTCGGTGTCGTGAAGAGTACTGTGAAGATGTTCCGCCACAAGGTGCCCAACTGCGATGACACGTGCTACTTCAACGCCGCGCAGCTAAAGCAGCTACAGAAGAATGGCAAAGGGCTGTGTGCCCCGCACGACATGCACCGTGAGTACCAGGACGTGGTGCAATATGCAGGTAGGTGTGCTGGCAGGCATGATTGCAGGAAAGCTGTTCTTCCCATGCATGCGAGATCTACGTGCATTATTGTGTGCATGGGCCGGCCCGTTGTATGGGTCGACCATTGATTGAACAGTGTATGCATGCTGATGTCGCCCGAAACGCTTGGTTTGTTTGCAGGGAACTACACTATGGAGGACTGGCTCAACTTCATTTTGATATTCAGCCCGCTGGTATTCATGGACGTCCTGGAGAGTCTCAACCGAGAGTTGGACAGGGCTTGGTGGAAGCTGAGGGAGGCTGTGATATATTTCATCCGGCAGGTGTGCGCCGGCACAATCGAAGACCGCGCAGAGGCTCGCGCACAAGCGGAGCTGCGTATGAGGGAGTTCGCTGTCATTATTGAGAACGAGTGCCCTATGAACATGCTGACGCTGAATCTACGCCTAGCCGTGGTACACTTGTGCAAGCAAGAGGAGAAGGTAGGCGTTGTCAGCTCCAACATCGAGCTATGGGTGGAGCGACTGTTGGGGGAGGCGAAGGGGGTGGTGCCGGAGCCGGTGGGGGGGAAGGCCATCGATTCATGCATCGGTAACGCCTACTTGCTGAAAGACCGTGTAGATGACATGGCCCACTTGTACCCCGGGATCCGGTTCCTTCCAGACTATGTCGCGCACTCGGTGAAAGAGGACGGCCCGGGTTTCCGCGATGACCCGGGGCTCGCGTGTCACTTCATGGATGTCGGTCATCACATCATCCGCGGTGGCGTGGCTGTATCCGCGCTAAGCGCCGATGCGGAAGGAAGGCTGCTTCCGGGCCTGGCGGCTTCCTTGCGTGCCATGCACGGTGAGCGATACGAGCTAGAAAGGGACGCCTTGAACGTCCTATGTTTTCCACGAATGCGGCACGGCGACGAGGACTTCACGTCCACGATGTACACCAGGGCAGTAACCAGAATCTCCTACAACGTAGCCTTAGCATCCTCTGAAGCCGATGCATTTACGGGATCGTTCCGGTTTCGGCGAAATTACACGATCGTAGAGGGTACGCTCCAGGTACGGGAACGATCTTGGAACGCTCCATGTATGGGAACGATCTCGGAACGCTCCAGGTATGGGAACGATCCTGGAACGCTCCAGGTATGGGAACGATCCTGGAACGCTCCAGGTACGGGAACGATCTTGGAACGCTCTAGGTACGGGAACGATCCTGGAACGCTCCAAGTACGGGAACGATCTTGGGACGATCCAGGTACGGGACCGATCCCAGAACGCTCGAGGTACGGGAACGATCCTGGAACGCCGCAGGAACTGGAACGGTGGAAGGACAGGTGTGATATGCTCAAGATGTATTCAAGCATTCAAAGAAAGTGTATCATGCACCACACATAAAAAAGATAAACTTTCAGAACACAAGGCTAGAGGTAAAGGAGGCAACTTTTCAAATATGTATATACAAATACAAAAAGAAAATACACCATACAATACACCAGGTACTTCATTTGTATGTACTCGTAATGTTTCTATTATCAGCTATCACTGAGTAGTAAAGTCTTCTTCTTCCTCATCTATACTTCCCACTCCTACTGTGTTTTGGTGCTGAAGAATTTCTGTTAAAGTTGCAGGCCACTTGGCTGACTGCGCGAGCTTCACACGCGAGTGTAGCATATTCCATCTTTTTACTTGGGTAAAAATTCTTGAGTACTCCTTGCTCAAGGTATTTGGTACCTCAGTCTGCACGTCGAAAGTGCCAAAGTGAGTACTAGTTGAAAAAAAAGGTGTACTCTAACCAAGCGAAAGTACCAAGGAAATGCATACTTACCACAGCTTGTGACTTTGTGGATGAGTTCTCATTTATCTCATACTCGATGGCCCAATCTTTTAAGCTTGGGCCAAGGAGTGCCTTTTCAACACACATTACAGCGAAAGTTAGAGTTTGGCGTGTGATACACCCATCGAAGTTTTGATCTTTCTTTCCGAACACTTTCTTCAAAATAGACCCAAATAGGTCGTTTCCACACTGGTCGACCTGGGGGTGTTCAGCTGAAGGTGCGCTCTTTCTCCACGACGCACCTGTGTGAGTAATAATAAAAGTGAGTATAAACCAAACGAACCATAGAAAGGACTAGAGAAAATAAAGATAGCTGGAATAGTTACATACTTTGTATGTACGGGGTTGTTATGTTATAGTTGTATACCCGGTCCTTGCCAACACCACTAAACGCCTCTGGGTAAGCTTGGATGGTCCCTGCAAATAGTTTTTGCTGTAGCTTGCTGCGCGAGTTCACCTTGACCGAGTTCTTGAGCTGTACATTCAACCCACCTCACTTTTTTACCACGCACTTCTTTTATTTTTGCAAAAATTTAAGTTAAGAGGCCTTACCGCTTTCTTGGTGAGATTCCAGCCGTGGCAGTCTTTTTCTTTTCCTTGTCCTTCCGTTTCCACGCTATACAATATCCTCATGCACTCACCGATAGTGCTGTCTCCAAAATAATAGCCCTCTGGACCATTTGCCATAGCGTAGCTTACCACTGCGCGAATATTTCCTTCCTGAGCACACCTTTCACCCACGCATGTTATACCCGAAACACTCTTTTTCGCACAAGCATAGCACACGCACGCAGATAGACACTTATCGTGGCATAGGCATAACACAACAAACATACACAGATACACACATCTTCAAGCACACGCACAGCACACACGCACAGCACACACACACACAGATACACTCATATCCTAGCACAGGCATAGCACACGCACAGAGAGGTACACACATATCCTAGCATAGGCATAACACAATAGGCACACACATATACACACCTATTCTAGCACAAGCATAGCACACACACACAAAGAAAAACACATATCCTGGCATAGGCATAACAGGCCTACAGATACACACATATCCTAGCATAGGCAAAAGAGGTCTATGCTAGAATAGGAGTGTGCCTGTTGTGTTATGCTTATGCCAGGATATGTGTGAGCCTCTCTGTGCGTGTGCTATGCCTGTGCTAGGATATGTGTGTATCTCTGTACCACCGTTATATCTGTGCTAGGATATAGGATATAGCATATACTCAAACGTGTATCTATTCTATAACACACGCACATAGGTACACACATATCCTACTATAGGCATAACACAACAGGCACACACCTATTCTAGCACAAGCATAGCACACGCAAAGAGATACACAAATATCCTAGCACAAGCATATCACACGCACCCAAAGATACACACATATCCTAGCACAGGCATAACACTCGTACACAAAGAGCACACGCAAACAGATACACATATATCCTACCACAGTCATAACACACACCCACAGAGATACACACCTATCCTAGCACAGGCATAACACTCGCACACAGGTACACATATATCCTAGCAAAAACATAACACTCGCACAAACAGATACACATATATCCTGGCATACGCATAGCACACGCACATAGGTACACACATATCCTACTATCCCCTCTATTTGTGTGGGCAACCAGATACACATACATATCTCTATCAGTTTTATTGCCTCTACTAAGGGCATACACTTGTCACACACAAAGGGCATCCTGCATAAAAGAGTAGGGAAGGGGTAAGTACTTACGTTTGAGGAAACCGTAGACGCCTTCAAGGAGGCCACCTCGACTTTCACATCATCCACAGACTTCTTTATATCTCTCAAAGCCTCTCCAATCGTTGTACTCAAGGTTTCCACTATGGCGGTCAAACTTTTATTCATTTGACGGAGATTTGCTAATGTTAAGTCGTGTTCGTGATCGAAGTTGATATCTATCTCACCCTGGCGAAACTAAAAATGAATATAAAAATTGACCAGGCGCCATATATAAACACAAGTGATAATATTTGGCGCTCGATACAACACTCCAAGAAACGAAAATACTCTTTACATATACATATACATATATTTTCCCCTAGTTGTTCAAGCCCACTTAGCCAAATGCCTCGCAAGTGTGTCGTGCAAATCTCTCGCAGTTGGTCTCTCATGGTATTCACCAAAACACTTGCTGACCACTTTCCCCACACCGCCATATTCCTCTACAC
>LGRX02003772.1:0-46720 GCA_001247695.2 Cymbomonas tetramitiformis
GGCGCTGTCACCACGATCGCTTCTGTTGCCGGTGTCATCACCGCCGGCCCTGTTGGCGCTGTCATCCCTGCCATCCCTGTTGCCGGTGTCATCACCGCCGCTTTTATTGGCGCCGTCATCTCGGGGTTTCTGTTACTTCATTTTCTCCTTCGAACATCCTTTGTTTCCCTGATTTCCCATTTTAAGTCCTGAGCACGATGTTGTGCGGGCCTCAGGGCATTATTTGGGCGGCAGCGGACGCCGGCAGGGTGCCGTGCTCGTGCGACTCGGATTATGTGAGCGCCCAGACGCCGCCTCTCGGTGCTAGCAGATTGCCCCAGCAGTTCTCTCTGTGGTCTGCTCTATCGATGCTCTGCGCTACCATTCCATGTCTCTCTCTCTCTCTCCCCGGTACCCCCATTACCGCATCAGGGCAGCCCTGCAGGCAGATCATTTGCTTCCTATCCCCACTTACCGGCCGCAGGCAGATGTCTTCTTTATCACCGTTAGATGCATCTCTGATACCACTTTTAAATATGATAAGGTGTTGTTCACAGCTCTGCACTGCACATGCCATCCAGGCTAGGAGCTTGATTTGCAAACGGGTGGGGGCGGCTCGGAGGGGCAGGCCGAAGCGCAGGCTGCGCTGGCCGAACTGAGGCTTACGAGCACCTCCTCACCGCAACCTCCTCCGCAGCCTCCTTCTTTCCCGCCACCGCTCCCTCCTTTAGCGCCACCGCCACCTTTCCCTTACCCCCCTCCTCCTCAACCATTCCCGCCGGCCGGCCCTCCGCCACCTTGTCCTTTTCCGCCGCCCGTGCCTCCGCCGCCTCCAGGTGACATCTCCGCCCTCCGCCTCGGCAGGTTCTGGTCACCCTGCCTCACCCTGCTCGCTCTGTGGCGCATTCCTCAGTGTCCTCTGATCGGTGCCCACAGCCCTCGGGCACCTGACACGCGACGCCGGAGTCGGGACTAGTGTGAGGTGACATTACCCTACAGCACCGTTAGGCTTGGTTGTGTGTGCTTTGTCCGAATCGGCCCCGCGCAGGGCTTCTCATCGCGCGTGCGCTTGCTTCTCGATGATCCGTGGCTGTGCACGGCGCCTGGGCACAGCCGCATTCCATGCGCCCTCTGGGGGTGCGTCCTGACTGTTCAATTCATACATCAGCCAGTATCCTAGATCACGGCGCCGCACAAGATGAAGGCGTGTAGTCATATTTGGCGTGTGGTATTCTCTCTATGAGTTGGCCGCACGGGCGTGGCTGATCGTGGCAGGACCGCCGGATTGCGCGCCTCCGATCCCGTGGCCGCCGTCACATCCCCCCTCCCCGGAGCCAAGCCCCCCGAGTGGCACGCTGCGCTTCCAAGCCATCGCGGTGAGCCCTCGGGAGGGAGCGAGGGCACCGATCACCCTAACCCTAAACCCTAACAACCCTAAAACCCTAAATATATATAAACCTAAAAAGCTATACTGCCCCTCTTTGTTTGGGGTCTTCCTCGATGAAGCCTTGACCTCACACATTCCCTTTCACCGCCGCGTCCAGCGTGACGCCTCTCGAGTCAGTGCAGAGCTGTCAGCCTTTCCCAGCACCGCCAGCCCCTGCAGTTGTACCCTCGGAGTTGAGCGGCCGTGGGGATATGGGAAGGGGTGGAGGGGGGAGATGCGGGATGAGTTCTGAAGGACTGTGGCGGCCAAGACGACGAGTTCCCTTACACTACGGAGACACAGCTGGCGGTGGCCGCACAAATGGGAAGCTATGCCGCAGCAACGAGTACGGATTTTGTGTTATTTTTAGGTACAGACTTTGAGGATGCACAAATCGTGTGGCTGGTTCACGGGATGACGAATGACAATCGCGCTTCCCATATCGATCTATACTGCTTGTTTTGTTGTTTGTGTCTCCGGTATCTTGGCATGGCCCTGCCCTCAAACATGCCGAATGCGTCTCTTATCCACGGGGATGGCGGTAGGCTGGCTTCGGTTAGTGCGCGTCATGCCATTCAGTGGGTGAAGGGGTTTGGATTTCCTTCGATGACGAGACGCAAGCCATAACGAGAGGGATACCTACAATCACAGCAAGCGGCCACCGTACCCTACGTACCCGTCCCCGGGGAATCAAACCATGCGCTTGCCCTCGGCCTTGCTCACTGTTGCGCTGACGTCGGCAGGTGACAATTTCTATGACGTTGGACTCCGAAACAGTCCTGCGCTCAAGAACGAGTCCTCCTTTCGCACGGAGGAGGGCTTCGAGAAGGTGTACGGGCGTCACCTGCCGGAGATCCCCTTCTACGTACTTGCAGGCAATCACGATCATGTGCGGCGCCCTGACCTCCACTGATTTCTCTTCCAGCATGCCGCCCAACCGCCTTGATTCACGATGCGTGCAGCCGGACTCGCGACAGGAGACACTTGGAGACACGTGGGCTGAGGTCCTGTGAGCCCTTCGAGCACCGTCATGGGTGAGGCAGGCAGGCGATGCGCGGATTGAACTGATTAGGCGCAGAAATGCACGGATCGAAGCGTGTCAGCAGCGAAGCGTGTCAGCAGTGAAGCGTGTCAGCAGTGAAGCGTGTCAGCAGTGAAGCGTGTCAGCAGTGAAGCGTGTCAGCAGTGAAAGGCGTGTCAGGAGTGAGCGTGTCAGCAGTGAAGCGTGTCAGCAGCGAGCGTGTCAGCAGTGAAGAGCGTGTCAGCAGCGAAGCAAGTCAGCAGTGAAGCGTGTCAGCAGTGAAAGCGTGTCAGCAGTGATGCGTGTCAGCAGCGGCGTGTCAGCAGTGAAGCGTGTCAGCAGTGAAGCGTGTCAGCAGTGAAGCGTGTCAGCAGTGAAGCGTGTCAGCAATGAAGCGTGTCAGCAGTGAAGCGTGTCAGCAGTGAAGCGTGTCAGCAGTGAGCGTGTCAGCAGTGAGCGTGTCAGCAGTGAAGCGTGTCAGCAGTGAGCGTGTAGCAGTGAAGCGTGTCAGCGGCGAAAGCGTGTCAGCAGTGAAGCGTGTCAGCAGTGAAGCGTGTCAGCAGTGAGCGTGTCAGCAGTGAAGCGTGTCAGCAGTGAAAGCGTGTCAGCAGTGAAGCGTGTCAGCAGTGGCGTGTCAGCAGTGAAAGCGTGTCAGCAGCGAAGCGTGTCCAGCAGTGAAAGCGTGTCAGCAGTGAAGCGTGTCAGCAGTGAGCGTGTGTCAGCAGTGAAGCGTGTCAGCAGTGAGCGTGTCAGCAGTGAAGCGTGTCAGCGGTGGCGTGTCAGCAGTGAAGCGTGTCAGCAGTGAAGCGTGTCAGCAGTGAAAAGCGTGTCAGCAGTGATGCGTGTCGGCAGCGGCGTGTCAGCAGTGAGCGTGTCAGCAGTGAAGCGTGTCAGCAGTGAGCGTGTCAGCAGTGAGCGTGTCAGCAGTGGCGTGTCAGCAGTGAAAGCGTGTCAGCAGTGAAGCGTGTCAGCAGTGAAGCGTGTCAGCAGTGTAGCGTGTCAGCAGTGAAGCGTGTCAGCCCATCACTCAACAGCAAGTGACGCTCAGAATCTTAGGTTCGACCGGGGATCCGATATCTATTGTCACTGGCTGTTACAGGAAATGGGACGAGGGCCTTCGCCACACGCGTGCTGCACCCTTGGAGGCAGTCTGGCCACTGCAGGCACCCGCATGGGCATCGGCCGTCAGCATGCTAGCAGCACACTCCTGCCACACCACGCTGCCCATCGCCCATCACCACATCCCAAGCCTCGGCGGCGAGTTATGCCGGGTTATGGTTCACCTCAATCGAGTCCGAGCAGTGCATGGTGCCATTGCAAGGGGGGTCTCGGTTCCGTGGATATGCCACGCACCATTTATGAACGGGGGGACGGAGAAGGGGGTAGAGAGGGACGTGGTCGTACGGAGATATGACTCAGCGGTTGAAGAAGGGGGCGGAGAGGGGGCGGTGAGGGACGTGACAGTACGGAGATGTCACCCAGCAGTTGGCATACAGCGCCCTAAACCTGCAGTGGAACTTCCCACATCTGTTCTACTCACACAAGCACACGATCCCCAACAGCCGCACCACAATGGAGGTCATTATGATCGATTGCCAACTGCTGCAGGAGGAGTGGAGAGTACACCCCTCCCCTCCCAAAATACTGCCACGGCCATATTTTAATTGATTTCCAACTGCTGCTACAAGAGGATTTGATTGCAACCCCCCCCCGCCTTCCCAATGCATTATCACAGCCATATTTTGATCGATAACTAACTGCTGCAAGAGCAGTTGAGTGGACTACCTCCGCTTTGAAATGCACTGTCACGGTGACATTGTGACTGATTGCTGCAAGAGCAGTAAAGTGCACCTTCCCCCCTTCCCAGCACCCTGGCACGGTTGCATCCCCCTTCCCAGCACGCTTCGGTTGCATCCCCCTTCCCAGCACGCTGGCACGGTTGCATCCCCCCTTCCCAGCACGCTGGCACGGTTGCATCCCCCCTTCCCAGCACGCTGGCACGGTTGCATCCCCCCTTCCCAGCACGCTGGCACGGTTGCATCCCCCCCCTGGCAAGTTAAGATAGTGCGGGCGCGGTTGGATTTCCTTGTTTGCCAGCTGTGTCGCATCGGTGATGGCTGGTAGAGAAAGCGGTGTAGACGCAAGCGCAGGTGTACGCACATACGCACATGAGCCGCACGCTCTCGTCTCAAGACCAGGCTCGAGGGCCGGCAGGGAGCAGGGTGGTGGTTCTGAGCGTAGGCTTGGTGGCGGGGAGATGCTCGGAGGGTAGGGGGAGGCCGTCTTCAGAGGCACAGTGTCAGTGCGCAGGCGGTGCACTTGTTGAGGCCCTCGGGTGGCTCAGCAAGGCTTAGAGGATCGCGTTCTTCACTAGCGAGCTCCGGAGAATCCGGAGAACTGTCCCAACGTGTGTGCTGAATCCTTTGATCCCCGATGTGGGTACATCGTGCAGCTGATCGTCTGTGGCTATATGATGCCACAGGAATCGGTCCAAGGATAAGCCACGCACATGGTGTCCCTGCCTACGTGGTGAGGTTGCTGGGTGTACCGAGACTAACGGTGGAGGAAGGGGATTGCGTTTGCGAAGAATATGCGGCTCAGCCCGATCTACAACCCGCGCGACTTCACCTGGATGGCAGAGAAGCACTGGAGTTGGCTCGAGGTCGCTCTCGAGGCGTCCACGGCTGACTGGCTGGTGACTACACGTAGCTCCCCTGTACGGCACGTGTGCTCCTGCAGCCTCTCTCTATATGGGATGCGGGGAAATACCGATGCTTGACCATAGCCTCGATTGGAGCCTTTTGCTTTTTAGTGAGATTCCGCTTGCATTTGCCCTCCGGACACCGTCAGACATCGGCACGCGCCAACCGCACAAGCATGCGCCAAGCCATCCAGCCCCCCCGCAATTCCTCCAAATGGTAAGCCTGAGCCGCTTGGCACACCTTCTTGTCGAGGCCGCGCCCCCTTCCTGGGTCGAGCATGCTGCGCCACATGCGTCCGAAACCACTACTACATTTCAGATCAGTCCTGTCTCCTTCATGCCCCTGTAGTCCGGCGTTTGACAACATCACTCCCAACACCTCCCCCAGTTTGACATGACTCGGCGCTCCTCCACGGCGACCCACTCTCGACAGCTTGCAGTACAAGTACAGGCTAACGTTCCAATTCCGCAAGGAAAGAACTTCGTGCACGACGATCAATATCAAGGGGTCGACATCTACGAAGCAGTTGTCCATTTATATCGACATCATTGATAACGCCACACGCCAACCTCCGAACCCAACTAAGTGGTAATGTGTTCGCGTGGCGACGAATGATATTAAAATCAACGTTGTCAAATTTAATGCCATCAAAAGAGTGAACAGCGCAAGGATCGATATACGCAAATGTGAAGATACTACGACTATTCCATTTGAGTATATCGATCCTGCCGTTGTTGTTAATTTTTTCTATGGCATTAATTTTGACGACATCCATTTTGTTCTATATATATTTGCCAGCCTCGCCTTGTCGCCAAGATCGAAATAGTCCGTTTATTTTTGCACACGCGATCTACTGCCAAAAGGCACACTACCTGCCATTCATTATAATAAATTTGTCTGGCTGGCGTTGTCTAAGCTACCATCCTAGACCTTAAGTGTTCAACCAGTGGATGTATATTTTTAATGAATATTCAAGTCAGCAACTGAAACAGAGATTCTGGGTTGGGAGGGAGGGAAAGTGCAAAATAACAGAGTTGAGTTCGAGCATGTTCGAAGTCCTACTTTTAGTTTGTGATTGGATCTGGTTATTCTCTTGGAAGGGTCGAACCGTCACCGTCGACACACAGGGCGCGCGGCTCAAATCGATCCGGGCAACATTTTGAAATCACTAAAATCCTTCACTTTGAAATCCTTCAATTTGTATCGCCGTTGCCCCATCCTCGAAGACCTGAACACCGAGATCTTCGTTCTCATCGAGGTCTCCAAAGACGGTCAAACCAACGTGTACGTGAGACCACATGATGTGCTCGGTGGTGCTTTCCCTTTAAAGGGCACAATTCTTTCGAGGGAACGAGGTGTGGCGATGGCACACTGCATCGCCAGTGGTACAAGGCCCCCCGCACCAAGGGGAAATGGCATGTTATTACCATAGACTTGAGCGCCGCGCCGTTTCACACCTCACGACAACTCTTGACGTTTGCACACACGGAACTATACTGTGGGTAGGTGGTGGCCCTCCACACAAGTACCATGCACTTCGTGATGAGCATAAGGCCACCCTGACGGGAATCCGCCCGGAGCGACATGGGTTGTATTCCCATTTGGAGGCCTTGACGAGCCAAATGACAGCTTTCATGGCCGAAATGTCATCTCAGATTTCCCAGCTAGTAGTTCCCGGTCATGTTCCACCGGCGTTGCTTGGCATATCCATCCAATTCCCAACCGCCCCCTTTGGCCCTCACCACAAGACCCATACCTGTGTGTGATTGCCACACCCGCTCCAGGCCACTTTAACGCCACCCCTTTAACCACTCCCCCGATCGCCACAGCCGGCGGGAGCCACCCTACTGCAGGCGCTAATACTACGAACCCTTTTGCCGCAACCGGTGGGACCCATTTCTTCTACAATCCCGAGCGCTTGATCCCGAGACATGTTCCATTTGCATCTGTAGGTTCGGATTCTCGGATGAGCAAGCAAAGACAAGTACGTTTGAGGAGAACTGCATTGATACCTTAAACTTATGCCCACGTATGGGCTGGGAAGTCATACCAATAACTTGGTAGGTTTATCTCTGTTCAAACTATTCACACACAGATGACGAATTAAAACTATAAGTCAGAGGATGCGGCAGAACTCTCACGGACCATCTGCACGGAACCACCGGAAGGGAAACGCATCTCGTTCTGTTTTCCGCAAGCTCGTGCAACGCAGGTTCATCCGTCAAGGTACCCAGTGCATGTACGTGTGCCTTCCTCAGTTTGAAGGCGCCCTGCGTGCAACGAGATGCGTTTCCCTTCCGGTGGTTCCGTGCAGATGGTCCGTGAGAGTTCTGCCGCATCCTTTGACTTATAGTTTTAATTCGTCATCTGTGTGTGAATAGTTTGAACAAAGATAAACCTACCAAGTTATTGGTATGACTTCCCAGCCCATACGTAGGCATAAGTTTAAGGTATCAATGTAGTTCTCCTCAAACGTACTTGTCTTTGCTTGCTCATCCGAGAATCCGAACTTGGGCGCAGTAGGGCGCCACTACCGTAGCGGCGCACCCTTCCTCCCGCAGCTTGTGCGCCCCCTCGTCGAGGAGAGACCACAGCGGGTTGACCCAATTGACCTCTCCTAGCCAGGAAAAGGCCAAAGAGTCCACGCCCTCGCACCTTGGGTCGTGCCACTGTACGTAGTAGCGCAGCAGCTGGGCGGAGAGCTCCGAGGCGAAGCTGTCCACTGTGTGCCGGTGCCACTCCCGCTCTGCCCACTTAAACCACCTGCGGTTCAGCCGCCAGTCGTCCAGGTCCTTGTCCCGGGACAAGCGGTCGGCCCACTCGTTTGCCTCGCTTCTGATGTACCTCGCTTGGAGCTCGATGTCGTTTAAGTCCAGCAGGATCCACAAGCGCCGCTTCCGCCGCATTAGCTCCAGGTGACGCGACGTGAAGTGCGAGAGCATGGCCACCACCGCCTGGTTGTCGCAGTAGAGGCGCACCACCTTGCCGGTGAGCTCTCTCAGGAAGGATTGCACCGTCTTGTACACGGCCTCCAGGTCCAGGTGCATGATGTGGAAATGCCGTAGCTCGTCGGACCAGAGTCCTCTCGCTGCGTGCTTCAGATTCAGCACTCCGCCCCATGCGAACAGAGACGCGTCAGTGTGCACCTTCGCTCTCGTGGGGCTGCGCCAGACCTTGCGACCGTTCCACCGGCTCTGAGCCGGCAGCCTGAGCCACCACTCGATGTCCCTCCACGTCCGCCGTGTGAGCTTCACCTTCGCGCCCCATCCCCGCTTCGTGGAGATCACGGAGTACAGCTCCCTGAGATACGATCTCGCCGGAGGAACTGCCTGGTACACTGACTGGCAGAGTCCCGTGAACGCGGCGAGCTTGCGGGCTGGGCGCCACCTCCGCTGCCTCGACGCCTCGTTGAGAAGCGCCTTGGCCAGCAGGTGAATCTTTTGCAGCCTCGCCGGTGTCACGCAGAACTGTCCCGCCTTCAGGTCCACCTCCAGCCCGAGGTGCTCCACCAGCTGCGTCGGGTCCCATTGCCCCTTCTTCTTGTTACGCCCCAACCCGAGTCTCACCAAGACCCGAGATGTCAACTCGGGCGCCCTGAGCGCCTCGATCCTGCTGCTTAGCAGCAGCAGAAAATCGTCGATGTAAGGGAGCACCCGCGCCCCATGCTGATGCTCCTCGCGGGTGCATCTTCCAGCTCGCCTGCAAACTGCCCAGCGTCGCCGCACCTTGCTTCCGCTTTGCAGCTTCCACACTTCGCGCCGATCCGCCGCGGATCGTGGAGAACGCAGGCACTCCACGAGCACCTTCATGACCTTGACGAAGATGCGAGGGGAGTCGTTCCATCCGAATGGAAGAGCTCCGCACTGGAATAACTGCCCCCGCACATCGAACTGCATGTACTCCTGGTAGGCGGGGTCGATCCCCACGACGTAGTAGCCGTCCTGGAGGTCGAAGCTGATGCACCAGTCGTCCGGCTTGGCGAGCCGGCGCAGCTTCTTCAGCGTCTCCATCTTGCAGCGCGACTTGACGCAATGCGCGTTCAGCCAGCGGAAATCCATCACTAGACGCCACTTGTTCGTCCCCGGCTTCGGCACCAGAAACACCCTCGAAACTTGACGTCTTCTCCTCGCTCTCACCCATGCGCCCGTTTTGAGACACCGCTCCGTCTCTGCGCCCATCCACTCTAGCTGCGGAGGGGTCGCCCAATGACACTCCGTGATCGAAAGGCAGAGGCGCCTTGTCGACCCAGCGCATTTTGGCCCCTTTGCTGATCCACTGTATCACCTCTGAGTTCGCGCCAGCTGCGCGCCATTGCCCCCCTTCTGCTCTGCACCCTTTCTTGCAGGGTGGGCTCTTTCCGTTGGACGCCCCGAGGGGCGGAATGCGTCCAACACCTCTCCGATCGGAAGGTTAGGTCTGGACTTGGGCGCCTCGCCCAAGCCCTGCACCTTTACCGCCCTTGCCGCTACCACGGCCCCCTTCGCCTTTGCCAGCTCCACCGCCCGCTGCGCCTTTGCCTTTGACTCCTTGACGGTCACGAAAAGTCGAAACTTTGGCGCTGGCCTTGGCATGGGTCTGTATAACAGCCTTCGCTTTCGTGGTGTCGAATTCCTTCAACCACTTGGTGAGCACTGAGTCGCTCACCAGCCCGTCGCTCCCAGCGTACACCTTCTCCTCGATGAATGCCAACTTAGCCCGCAGCGCTTCAGCTCCGTCGTGAGAGGTTGCGTCAGCTTCCATGCTCGCTCTGAGCTGCAGCATGGTGTAGCGGTTGCTGAGAAGAGAGAAAACACCCTTGAACGTGGTGTGGGCGGCGTAAACGCGCTCACTCAACTCCTCCACCGATGGGGCGTCCTTTTCGTCCTGACACCAGTCCAAGGTCACCTCGGAGTACGCGATCGCGTCGTGC
The DNA here is from genome assembly GCA_001247695.2 of Cymbomonas tetramitiformis. NCBI lineage: Eukaryota > Viridiplantae > Chlorophyta > Pyramimonadophyceae > Pyramimonadales > Pyramimonadaceae > Cymbomonas > Cymbomonas tetramitiformis. The sequence continues at coordinate 10,038 of LGRX02003772.1, forward strand.
ATGTACGAAAGCGCAGGGGCAAGCACCAACTGCCCGTAACCAACGGCGTCGAAGGTCTTGTCGTTGTAGAGATCGTACATTTGCGTACATTTGCATGTCGGTCTCCAAAGTAGAAGGTCGCGTAGGGAACGGATTCCCTTCAACATGTGGGACGTACGGGAGCTTTTTCAATTCCTCCAACTCCGCGTCTCCGCTCAGAGCGGAACCACCTGCCTGGGAAGCGGCTTTCGCAGCCGCCTCCTCCGCGACTTCAACTCTCGCGTTGAGACTTTTCATCTGCTCCATCATCAGCTTCATCATGGCGCCCTGTTGCTCCAACAAGGCTTCCATCCCGATCTTCGGCTCCGGTTGTTCCAGCGCGCCAGAGTTGTGCTCCGACGCAACTTGCTCACTTTTTTGATCGGCCATTTCGTAAATCGTCAAGAGTTTCCGACTTCCACAGTAACGTTAAAATGTGGGATAAAAAAGTGCAGTGTGCCTCTCTAAGAATTTCCCGCGAGGAAAATTTCTTGTGAAGTTCTTTTGCGAAGGCAAAAGAACAGAGCTGCGGATTCCCGTTGTCGGAACTCCTAAATACTTTTGGCGTCAGATCTATCTCAGCTGCTGATTTGATCTAACGGCTTAGGAAACCCTGATCGATCTACCGGCACAGAAACCTCTAAAATTCCGCAGGCTCCACTTTAAGCAATCCTGCAAAATTCTTGGGTCTTGGTACCTGAAGATACATTGCAATAGCCAAATCCGGATTGTGTTTAGCCAAGGGATCAGCTTGCATTCGGGCGCAATGCCCGGCACCTTGTAGACTCGATCAGCGCAAGCCGGGCGACCTCTCAGTTGTCCTAGACGAGAGGACTCCATCGGCAGCTGAGCAGCGCCCACCCATGTTCCGGTTGCAGGTGGTCGCTGGGCACTACCCAGTGTGGTCCGTTTCGAGCCACGGGGTGCAGCAGAAGTTGGTTGATCGGCTGCGCCCCTTACTCCAGGCGCACGGCGTGGCTCTCTACTTGTGCGGCCACGATCACCAGCTGCAGCACTTCCACGAGCCGGGGGACGGTGTGGATTATATCGTGAGTGGATCAGGTGTGACTTGCGTCCGGCATTTGTCTCATCGTTGGCGCCTCGCCTGATATTTGCCTTGCCCCCTCCAACCCTACGGCCATGGCACTACACGGCCCTGTTACTCCGCCTGCACCACCTCTTGCTTGCCGCCTCAGCGGTGCCTATCCCTGCCACTCCGTTTGGCCACAAGCGCCCCTGCTGCTTCGGCAGTGCGAACTGCATCGCAGGTCGATGATCGGCAGAATCACTACTCAGTGTATGCAGCTGCAGCTCGCTCTGGTTGCATGGGCAACGGTTTGGGGCTATCCGTGCCGAAAGATTCCGTTATGTTAACATGCACCTCGGCCAATGAGGAGGTCGGTGTGTCAGCCAAGCCTCCTCTTCCACGGTGTGAGGAAGGCCTTGCGTTACGAGAGACGACACGGGCTGGTCCCTGAAGCTGCTGTGCCAAGTGTTCCGGTCCTCCCACGCCTCCACAATATAGGATCTCGAGCATCAAAGAAAGTGCATAAAACAGCATACACAGGCAGGATTGATCCAACGGTCGCTGGCGCATGCACACAGGATCCGAAGAACGTCTATCTCGAAGAAACGACACAAGGAACATGGACGAAGTTCCGGCAGGCTATCTCAAGTAATACCCATGGCGTGTTCCGTCTCTCGATGACATCTAGTGATCCTCATCTAGTCGCAGCTTCAAATATATCTCAATTTCGATTGGTGACATTCTCTTTCAGAGATGGTGGCATATCATATCAGTGCTTATTTTTCCAAAAAAAATAAACGAAGGGGGGATCAAAACCACCGTCCACAAATTACCGGATTGTTGTGCTATCACTGCACCATTTGTTCTATATAAACTCAGAGAAACGCGTCCTCCCCGCGCCTTGTAGGAGCCTGACGCATTTATATAAACTCAGAGAAACGCATCCTCCCCGCGCCTTGTAGGAGCCTGACTGATTTGTACAAACTCAGAGAAACGCGTCCTCCCCGCGCCTTGTAGGAGCCTGACTCATTTATATAAACTCAGAGAAAGGCATCCTCCCCGCGCCTTGTAGGATCCTGACTCGTTTATAAACTCAGAGAAAGGCATCCTCCCGCGCCTTGTAGGAGCCTGACGCATTTATATAAACTCAGAGAAACGTCCCCTCCCCCTTGCCTAGGATCCTGACTCGTTTATACAAACTCAGAGAAACGCATCCTCCCGCGCCTTGTGGATCCTGACTCGTTTATATAAACTCAGAGAAACGCGTCCTCCCGCGCCTTGTAGGAGCCTGACTCGTTTATTCAAACTCAGAGAAACGCATCCTCCCCGCGCCTTGTAGGAGCCTGACGCATTTATATAAACTCAGAGAAACGCATCCTCCCCGCCCTTGGGATCCTGACTCGTTTATAAACTCAGAGAAACGCGTCCTCCCGCGCGGGAGCCTGACGCATTTATACAAACTCAGAGAAACGCATCCTCCCGCGCCTTGTAGGAGCCTGACTCGTTTATATAAACTCAGAGAAACGTCCTCCCCGCGCCTTGTAGGAGCCTGACTCGTTTATACAAACTCAGAGAAACGCATCCTCCCCGGCAGGAGCCTGACTCATTTATATAAACTCAAACATCCTCCCGCGCTTGTAGGAGCCTGACGCATTTATATAAACTCAGAGAAACGCATCCTCCCCGCGCCTTGTAGGATCCTGACTCGTTTATATAAACTCAGAAACGCATCCTCCGCGCCTTGTAGGAGCCTGACCATTTATATAAACTCAGAGAAACGCATCCTCCCACGCCTTGGCAGGAGCCTGACGCATTTATATAAACTTAGAGAAACGCGTCCTCCCCGCGCCTTGTAGGAGCCTGACTCGTTTGTCGTTACGACCCTTTCGGTTCTCTTCAGATATTCAGTCTTTCTCTGCAGCTTGCCACAATATCACCTTACCTCGGGTGTGTGTGCTGCTCGGATGCGGCGAGATTTGCACGCCGGCTCCTGAGCATGGCGCGCCTCTTCCCTGCAGGTACTTTTATGGGGAAGCGGGAGGGTTTGTGGCTGTGGAGGTGAGCTGCATTTTGCCATGTCCTCCGCGCCGCATGGACGAGCTGCGGACATCGATGGCATCGCGGTCCGCAGGTGTCGTGTTGCGCTTTCGATGAAGTGCCGAAGGGCTCACTGACGAAGACCGTTGTTACGAACTTGGCGCACTGTTTGTTAGCGTCTGAGTAGACACTCCGCAATCTCAGAGTCTCTGTGTCCTTTTGAGTGCACATCCGATTTCCCATCTGAAGTACTCTGATTAGACTCTGCGTTGGCTCAGTCTAGACCCGCTGGGTGCAGGGTAGGGCAAGGGTACGCGCCTCCTGTGTCCCCAAACGCATCATTCCCGAAGCTGATCAGGCTCCCACGAGTCTCCATCCACAAAGCATGAAGGGATTTGCATTCATGAGCCCTCAGAAGTGCCCGAAGTGCCCGAGAGGTGGGTAACAATAGGGTGCACGGCAAGGCCCTGTGAGGAGCGCCCGAAGGCCCAACCAGCACACCAAGCAAATCCCAACGAGAGCTTGCTCAATGTACCATCGCTCCTCCCAAACATAATGCATAAAACAGTTGGCCAAACATTTAGGCGGGGTGAGGGATTCGCCCACACCCTTGATCCGTATGTTCTGTGGGATGTGCTCCTGGCTCCGGAGAGGCTAAGCAGCTTGTCGGCCCCACCCAGCTCGCGCAGACATGAGAGGCCAGACACACACTAGCACCCGACTCCCCCCAAAAAGGCAGCCCGGGCGCGACAGGAACGGTATTCCGGGTTCGAAGGCCTCGGGCGCGAGGGGACAATCAGCCTCTGTTGTCCCCCCATGTCACAGTACAGCTTGTAGCACTCGCTGGCCCAGTCTCCGTGCGCCTGAATGAGCCCTTCCGCCACCTAAAGCCCCGCTGCTGTTGTGGCTCTCCTCCTTCGGGACGAGTGCCCCAAGAACTCGTGTGGATCCAGCCCTGCCCTTGCCGCCGCTGTAACGGAGTTTTCTGTGGACACAAGTAGGCCCCGCCATACGGCCTCGTCTCAGCACTTGAGCATCCAAGAAATCTTGGCAGAGGAGGATGACCTGTCATCGCCGGGCTCAGAACGCGGGGTCTGGACTTGGGAACACAGTGGGCCTCGCCAGAGCAGGCGACATTCTTGGTTGAGGGAGGGGGGGGCATTTGATGGAGGCAAGCAGGCGCGTGGCTCGGCTTCTCGGGGGGTGCGTCGGTACGGGTGGGACTAGTGGGGAGGGTGTTGAGAGAGGTACAGATGAGGAGGTGGTGGGTGGTTTTGACACATCCCGGGCCCCTCAACGTCCGGGGACCTATCTCAGCAATGCTGACCGCTTACAACAGGTTGCACGGCAACATACGGCATCTCATCAGCTTCCCCTCAGCCCACATGGCGAGGTCGCTGGCCGCGCCGGAACCATCAGTGATGAATAGTTCCACTGAATATTGGAAAGTATGAAAATAAATTGAGTCAAGGAATTATTATATGTACAATGCCAGCGATTGCCAAGGCCTAGGGATCCTCTATAACGATGATCCGGGATTGCCGTGAAGCACCGCAGACACGCCCAGATTCTGGTGCATGAGATGCAGACATTGTTGCACTCCAAGTTTGGAACATGTTAGGAGCACTTTGGGTGCCATGAAGATGTTGAATGAAAAATTGTACGGTGATCTACTACGGGCAAACAAGGAAGTAATCCAACGACTTTCTGCAATCGATCTCAGTTTGAACATTTCGAGTATGTGGGTGGGTAATGCAATGTTATGCTTTGCTTGTCGGTAGTAAGATTAGAAGATTGCTACTTGAGTCCGCACGTATTTCATCAAGCTGAAACGTACACCTCGATTGGGATTTTCAGGTTTCTGCGTCCGAGATGGAGGTGCAAATGATACATCAGGATGGGCGTGTGCTATATGCTTTCAATAAAACCAATCCCCGCGGCGTGGACAACATTGACTCAATGCTATAACAGCAGATTGTTTTATCGAGAATTAATCGGATGTTCTCGTTGTTTGGATCGGTCTTTGCGGACAGGGATGCATATATGCAACATCACTAGGAAAGCCCAAAGTAATGTAGTACTTCACTAGAAGGCGGCGGAATAGTGTGAATGCAGTTGTTCATTTGGTAGTGTGTTTCGCGCACACCTGATCCGAGTGGTTTGTGCCCATCAAGGGATATGATGCAATATCCATACGGTGCCAACATGGTATGTGCATTATTTCATTGTTGATTTCACCATCGGATGTATCGACTCATGTTCTCTATCATTAATACGCATGTGTAACTAATCCAGGGACCTGGTGACTCGTGCATCGGTATTATTAGGTTGTATTCTCGGTGAGTTTCCAACGATATGGTTATCTGTGTCGATATGATTAGCATGAACAGCATGCTCCGTTATCATGATTTATAGTATCTTGTGATTATCAATTGTCAGATTACCGCTTGCACGCGTGCGTGTGCGCACGAGCAGAACGTTGTGGTGGACCAGACCCAATAATGCCGACGCATCGCCATCTCACTGCTGGATGGTATACGCATGCAAGCAAAGTTAAAAAGTAGGTTGTTGGCGGGCAAATAATAACTTGGGGTTTGGCCCAAACCTTGACCCTTGCAGGTCTGTACGGACAATAGCAAGGTTGTTTAGGCCACAGGGTGATAATCGTTGACAATATATCACTCAAAATATGTATGTATGTATATATATATATACAACAAGTTGTATGTATACATATATATATCAGCGATATCTACTTAATGCTGTGTACAAGTGAAAACGTGGCAGATTTCTACCGGTCTGAGTTAGATTTGCGTCAAATAAGATTGGAGTGTTTCAATGTTGTTCTGCGCGAATGATGCACAGACGCACACACCGGGAAACAAGCGGTTGGTATTATATATAATCATGTTTGTCTTGATAAAATATCCACCTCACTCTGCAGCGTTGATCACGTCGGCAAAAATAACATTATTTGATGTGCCTGGCTAGCATGCGATCGGTACCTTTGCTGCACGGCACGGGTCTGCTCTCCTCCTGCTTTGCTGTGTCTCTTCTTCGATTTCCCCTTTGATCGAGCCTCTGCTGCCTTTACTGCCTTCTTCGGATGACGGAAGTGGACGACGATCCGTGGCGGAAGTGAATGAGGGAAATCAAAGGAAAGCGGCCTTCAAAACGAACCGCCTGTCAAGACTACCGCCTTCGTCACCGGCGTACGGTCGTCCGGGGTGTCAGTGCACCAAAATTGTATTTTTTCTCTCATATGTGACGCGCCACCCGTAAAAAACACGATCCGAGAATGAGTGAAAAATCATGGTGTGAGGGGGGTATACAAACTCGATATTCGATGACAGGGATTGTCCGCTGCGTAGTCTAATAACACCTCAAGCATGAATAAGCGGGCACTCTGCCCGTTGCGTGGCCAGTCGGAACACCAGTTTCTTGACGTCCTCGGCCTGCAGTTGGTCGCTCAGCTCCTTCAGGGCAGCCAACAGGGTATTCCGATCCTGTGAGCAAAGCCCTAATATCCATGAGGTGACATGTGTAATAACCAAAGAAACCAATATGTCAAATGAAAGTACCTGAAACGGGTAGTCGTGGATATCAAGACGTCGTGACCCTCACCCATCATATCATCAGGAGAGTGGCTATCTAGCAATCTCCTGGAGCCTAAAACAACATGCGGCTTCGTTACCATTTTCTACACAATAAATCCAATCCGCACATCAACAGAGGTGCGCTCCTTGCTGCTGACAACCATGTTTCGCGCGCTGCGCCCCTTAGCACATGCCACCTTACCACAGTGACCGCTGAGCTGAGCTGTGCTGACGAAACTGGGTTCGGTCCTTCGTCGCTGGGACAGCCTTCCGATCCCATTCCCACCGAATGTATCGGCAAGTTGACGAGCGCATATAGGATCGCGAGCACCAGGTCATTATATGAGCGCCCTGTCTTCACCGTCACCACGGACCACGCATTTCCTTCACGATTAAGCACTTGACGATGAGACAGTGGGTGATATCAACATTCGACGAGCATTTCCCTAGCCATTCGAGCAACCCTTATTGCAAGCGTGCGTCTACGTGGCGTCAAACGAGAGACACCGGCAGTGGGGAATAAGGGCTGCCGGTGGTGAAACAACGGATCAATCTAAACTCGGATAGATGGAATGAATGCTGCGTACACAGGACACAAAGTTGTACACCGAGGATGGCGTAAACTTAATATATGCCACGGTCGCTGACTGTATGTACGTATTGCTGGATAATATATTGTTAAGATAATATGCCAGTGGATAGAAGGTCAGTGCAAGTCGGAACGCAGAAGGCAAGGCTACATACTCGGAATCTTATGATTTTAGAAGGGGAGAGGCATACGGACTACTGGCGAGCTAAATAGCACGAGAGCTGTTGGACACTTCTGGACTCCGAATCTGACAACGGATATCAATGACAGGTGATGAAATGACACGGCGACTGTCATATCCAGCACACCACCTCAGATGAGGTGGGACAAACACGAGTGACCAACACCACCAGCTAAATGTGGCCAGCTAAATGTGTTAGAGATAAGTTTTGCTAGTCAGCTAGGGGAGATGCAATATGCACGGGCTGGATCTCGTGGCTACGAAGCTCGTTATAATATACTAGGAATCTAAGATCGTAGGCATATGCTGTCACTGATGCAGCCACTGAATGAAATGAATGACCGCCGTATCTAAGTTGGTGGTGCAATGCAAGCAAAGCACCACCGACTGTGAAAGCAACAAACGAATTGCGATCCGAAACTGTAGAGTCGAATAGAATAAAGACGAAACCAATCAACGCCGTGCCCGCCATGCCACAGGCGAGTCGTCAACGAAGTGGTCGACCAGGCCAGAGACCAGAGAATGTAGTGCCACGGGCGGTGCAAAGGACGTACGGAAAAGCTCAAATGTTGGCGAGGTCGTGTGGACTAGTGGAGAGCTAGCTGATAACAAGTGGTGTAAACGTCGACCAAAATGTACCACTCCTGCCAATGATACTAGCTACACGCCAAACAAAGAAGATATCCCGAACAAGCGCCACCCAATGCGCAGCAATACAGACGACCACGAAGGGCTGCCAATCCAACGCAGAGCCTCAAGCCCACAACGTGATGAGGGGCGAAGATAATCCATAAACCGATGAAACGAGCGTTAAAGCATCCCTCACAGGGTGAACACGTGCTCACAAAACCAGAAGTCCATAAGTCCCGTGAGTAAAATATATCGCCACAGCTAGATGTCCCAGCGGAGAAAATGCCTGATAGAAACCGAGACCGCAGAATTCTTCATTCCTCCAATAGCGTGAAAAAAAGGAAGCCACGTCAACCACAGTAAAACGAATCGTTCCATAAATGCTTAAAACGTGGCAATCTCGGAAGGCAAGTAAACCGGCATCACGCGAAGAATGCAATAGAGAACACACTGTCGAGTCGTCAAGCGAGGCCGAAAATTCGAACCACAGGGCCGCTGGACACTTCAAAGTAGCTGCAAGGCTCTCTCCAAAACACGTAATTCAACGGAAACATAAAAAGCGATCGTGTGCGAAACAAAAGTACCTTGTGGCCGCAATCCACGAAGTTCTACTCTAAAATGCAACCTAACGAGAGTCGCGGTGAAGATGATAACGTAAACCCCAAAGAAAGAGGTAACGACAAATGCATGGCCCAAAAAAAAAGAACCGCCAGTCGAACATGGGTGGCACAAGTCCCGACGTCCCAACGATCTCTAGTGAGCGCACGTCCCAGGCCAAAGAATGATGCCGATGAAAGCGGCAAAAATTCTTACGTAACCAATACGCCACCATAATCAACGAACCAACCTGCAAAGACGACGCGCAAGCGTGAAATGGGACCATAACCTGCTGGATATTGTATTGTTAAGTTAATAATGATATATAGTGGATAGAGGTTCAGTGCAAGTCGGATCGCGGAAGGCAATGCTACATACTCGGAATCTTGTGATCTTAGAAAGGGAGAGGTGTTTTTGTATAATTATAGAGATGGGGGGAGGCATACGGACTGGCGATCTAAATAGCACGAGAGCTGTTGGACACTATGGACTCCGAATCTGACAACGGATATGACAGGTGCCGAAATGACAGTCGCCGTGCCATATCCAGCACGAATTGGTCAGGCTGTACCGTGTCCGATTTCCAACATTTATTAATATGGGTAGACATCGCCTATTGATATATTTATCGATACCGATATTGCACTTATCGAAAACTACGACCGAAAGTTTTCGATACCAATAAACCTTGGTAATAAGTAGTCAAAGTTTTATCACCGTAAAATATCGGGTCCCATCTAGTACCGTATAAAGATGTAGGCTACGTGGTACCGAAATCTGCACAGGCGGCCCTAACCGCGTATCCAGGATGCGTCCCATCCTCGCGGTCACAAATCGCGCGGAGTCTGTTCAGAAATGCATTGCTCGTTAGAATGCTTATCCGAGTACAAACAATAGATAGCGTGTAGTGATCGATCAACACACCGACCGGGGCATAATACTGCCCATAGTCTTATCGCACGTTACTCTCGTGAAGTCAATGCGAGAGTTACGACGTGGTTTCCACAAAATGAATATGTACCTGGGTTGGTATGTTGACTATATATTCCACTATGTGTGGAAATTTTGTGGATGCGGGCAAGGATGATCAACTTGGTGCTACGGTCATGCTAATATAGAGTAGTTAGGGTTTCGACGTTGAGCTGCGTGCTAATCTTCATGCCGTTTGCGACGCTTGTTGTTAGACATTAAGATCAGTCCGTCGTCGCGCCACGTTATTATTGCCCCGTGCCGCCGTGCCACATCGGAATTCCGAGTATGGGTTCTTGGCTATGGCACGAGTATGCCTCACACCCCTCATTATTGGTTGTAGCGTCTTCGTAAACATGCCACGAGCCCGTGATGACCATCCTATCTAGCGAGTCACTAAGACCTAGAGGCTATATAATCGAGCTTAGTAGATAGCCGGGCATGTTGGTGTGCTTATTTAGACGCGCTTTCGTACACGTTTCTGAAAATTCCCGAATTGTAGGGAGATAAACAATGGATGCGTGGCGGGCGGTCCATAACCTGTTGGATATATCGTTGTAAAGAAAATATAACTAAAAAAACTAGAATAAGTTCGATATCAAAACGGAAACAGTCACTGCGATGTGTGCGGTATATCGAATAATTGCCCGTTAAGCGTATCGCGGGATCCAGGTCACGACTCTCGATCGTTATGGACACCTAGACTACTGTGATAAATTATGATGAAGTGATCGGCTAGGTTGGCCAAAACCACGATTAAACTTACGTTTTGAACGTATTTGGGGGGGGGTAACGATTAAACTTTGCCGATTCTTGCTTATTCATAATGGTGGCGACGAGATAGACAGGGAATTTGGGTTGCTTAAAACCCTTATTAACCCTTATATATAGTCATCTGACTTTCACTATAGCATTGTTAAGCATTAGAGGTATGCCAGGTGGCTCTTCCCGTTGATGTACATTGCTAACGACGCAACGAGTAATGAACCTAGTATTACTTAGACATCAACACGACATCATGTCAAGGCAGAAGACACACTCTGTTATGCAGTTGGAGCGGTTGCAGGAGTCTAGGAGATGCCCTGGATAATTGTACAGAGTGCACACAACACACTATGTTATTTGTTTGCCATGCACATATGCTCAACCTATTACATTCAATTCATCACATACAGTAATCACTCACCGTTGAGAAAACCGTAGATTCCAGGTCAGCCGACTTTTCTTATCGAGTTGGGTACCCCCCCCCGCCCGCCAGCGCCGCGACCTATGAGAACGCTATGGATAGTGGACCGCGATCTCGTGAGCCAGCCAGCGAATTCCATCCACGTGGACACCTTCCCTAGCCAGCCCGTTTTCTTAAGGTGTTCATTTTCCGAGAAAATGGACCCTGAGAGCCGTGCGCAGCTTAAAGAAATTAAAGCAAGATTTAATGACGACATTATCTCTGAAACAGACTATCAGGAACTTAAAGACAAGTTTTGTGCAAAATATAATCATGAAAAAACCATCAAATATACCATATTTGCCAATTTTCCCAGCAAAATTTTCTTAGTTTAAGAAATGCCTCTCCAGCTAGGCAGCCAGCGGCCATTTTCCTTATTTCAGGCCATCTCATAAGTCGGAAAATCCAGCCAGCTTTTCTCATCGAGTTGGGTACCCCCCCCCCGAAACGCTGGCTGTTTCCTTAACGTCGAGTTTCCTTAAAGTGAGTGATTAGTATCACAATATTGCTTCGATCTTGGCAACACTTCCTGGCTTCACCGGGAACTGAGTCACCCGTCGTGTCTTCTCCTCGGCGCTAGCCTCGGCATACGATGGAGACGAGATAGGGCCAGGACATATGTCGATTCCCCCGTTGCGCTGGGAAGCTACATGACAGAGAATTCTCTGTGTCTGAGCAACGATGGCCCTATTGCAGTGTGAACATTTACATTTATCTTTTGCACCGCCAGCGGAACCAGCCGGCTCAAGCTCAACAATATCCCGCCCATTCTTCAGCACACGCACCATCCACCAAACGAACCGAATCGAGGAGTCTGCGGCTTGCGTGTTGCCCGCCATGGTGTGGTCTTGTGGAATGCCGATTGAAGGCAAGAATTTCATATTTGAACAGTCGCGGAGGATCTCAATTATGCCATATCGATTATCGATCCGGTTACCTGAAATCCTTAAGTATGCCACGTCGCCTTAAGTATGTAACGTCGGACCCCCCACGATCAAACGACCGTTTAAACGCGGATTGGGGGGGGGGGCACGATAAAACTTCGCCCACATTTTGGCCAACCTAGGTGATAGATCGGTGACAGATTTCGGCGGAGTCACGGTGTCACTTCCATCACATTATCTCAAACACCTCATATGCATTAGTTTATTATAGTCGGTCGCTCCATACGCTAGACACGGCGCTAGCGCGTTATGGAAACGTATGCTCTTCTTTAGAGTTTAGACTCCTGGTTTGAAGCCATTCCAATTAAACCTATCTCAATTATTTGTTCATGTCCCTCTCTTTTCGTGTGTGTCCATCAACGAGCGGGTATCAACCGGTATCCAACTACTATTAGTTGGTGAGACATATCTAGTTGCGCCATCTCAAATATAAACCTTTACAAGTATCAAATTCAATGCCGAGTACCGAATGCGACATTTTGAGAGGGAATGATGTTATGAAAGTTGAGAGTTTCAGAGTACTTTACGGCCCAGAGTAGGGCCGGGGAAATTAAACCCCTGCTTTTTATAAGGACGAATGAACCCGGGCAACTTACTTACTTACCTACTTGCTTGCTTGCTTACTAATCGAATCCCAACGGGCGACACCAACGAAATTTCGATCTGGCGATCGCCAAAAGATAACGATGACATCGCTAGTTCGCCACTACATTCGCGTTACGACACGTATGCCGCGACGCCATCGCCACCCCGACGTTATCTTATGGCATCATGGGCCATGGCAGAAGCGATGTACGGAATTGAGGAGAGAGAATTCAGAATTGCAATCGTCGGGGTAATAAAACTCTACGTAAATATTATAATCGTGTCGCGCCAATGCCGTCCGATCGCAAAATGCCGATGATTGCGATGACGATTAATTTCGCAAATGTCAGTATCCGTGTATGTCACACAGTCTACACAGCTCACATGCCTAGTGGAGATCTTTAGATCGACTGATCTAGTATCCCGCTATACACATACGCCCAAAGGGCGTGGTTTTTTTTTCTTTTTTTTTTCTTTTCAGAGTACTGTGACATGACATACAACGTCGTATTCCAATGTTAAGGCTCACATTAATATATAAACCCAAGGACGCCATATGTCGTCTTTGTCCCAGAACTCGAGTTCCTTGGTTGCTAGCAACCTAATTTCTCCGCATATTCTGAATTGCTGTATTACGCCAACTTTGACCGCTTCGAAGTATCCTACATGGCGTATTGTCAAAATCCGGCGGCGCGCTCTTTCGGTAGCCCTCAGGAGGGCCCGCTCAACAAAACTGTCGGTGGCACGGCACGACTGTTATGGAACGGTAACAGTTGCGTGCAAGTTGTAAGTATTTGGTGGGTGTATGAGTGCAGCAGTCTGGGGACCAGAAGTGCGTGCTTGAGCCCAATGCTCCTCATATACTCTAGTGCTCTCACGCGTCGCACGCGTTGCCACCATCGGGTTGTGAACCCGAGAGCACTAGGTGAACTTGACGCATCGGCTAGCGATATAGCCATTGATGCTCGCATGCTGTTCAGTGCATGCTAGAAGCGAAGATGCGTCTTGACAGAACGATTCAGTTCGTTCTTTTAAAGACGTATCTTGCTTCGCCAGCTCGATGCCATATACTTGGCCTCTCGATGACAGATGTCACTCACCTTAGGTGGATGACATACATTCTGACTGTATATGTCATAGTCGACCGCACTGACAATACTTGACGACTGTACGTGTCATTATGACACATGACATGACATGACATGACATGACATGACATGACATGACATGACATGACATGACATGACATGACATGACATGACATGACATGACATGACATGACATGGCAGGTATGACACGTATGTCATCGGTCATATCCCTGACAGATCTCCCCTCTTGGAAGTGTTGTGACCTCACAATATAGGGTGCATACCTTTTGTATATGTCTTTGATGTCTTTGTTGGTGAGCTGGCCAGTCTTCTTACACCAGTGAGGCGTCCCTCAAGGTGTTTTAGGATATCGGGGGGAACTGAGTCCACTTTGAGCCCTCACCTTACAGTTCTTAGGATGTAGCCCCCCTGTCGCATTGCGTTTCGTATTTCAGAGTGACGTTGCGTTTTGCGTTTCGTATTTCAGAGTGGCGCTCAGGGAATCTCTGTCCTAGGTTTACAACGACGATCGACAGAAGAAGGCGAAAACATGCCGGTTCCAGTTTTCCGACCCTCCGTCCATTTGCACGTGGCATGTTTGCCGAAAGTGCCGCTTCGTGTTCTCCACCACATACCGTAGCAGAATATTGAGCGTCGTGAGGCACATGTTCACGTCTTTGCCAGGAACCCATGGCATAAGTAAACACATGCACAACACGACGCCGTGCATCACGACTGCTTGCAGATGAAGGTGGAAGAAACTTCCAGCTTTGTCGCTCATCGCCTTGACCTTCACGGGGAAGTGCGGACAAACGGTGTTGTTGTTTGCCGCCCCGTCGAAACAATACGAGTCACTGATGCCGAACTGGTTGGAACAATCAGCACGGGTGTTATTGTACTGAGCTCTCTCATTTCGATAATCACTCCGGTGCGCGTCGTTAAGCGTCTTCCAGTCCTCCAGGTCCTCCGAGTCCTTTACAGCACGGCGCTGCTTCGTCAAGATTTCGCATGTCGTGCACTTACCTGCACAATCCTTCCGCTTGCGCATGGTAATATGCTTCGCGCGGAGGTACTCGCGCAGATACTTGCGAAACTGCGTGACTTGAACCTGATAAACGCCGCGACGCATAAGCTTGTATGCGGCATAACAATCGGCTGGTCGGATCGGACTCATTTGGAGTTTGCCGTTTTGAGGTTGTGGCTCCGCCAACGGCAAAATCTCGTGAGCAGCGTACTCCAAGAAATAAGTCCAGTTCAGGTTCGTCGGGTCGTTGTACAGCGTCGCATTCCTCCTGCTTGTGCTCTCCAGCATGCCGCCCCCACACACGTGCGCGTGCCACTTGAACCATGTGCTTTCGGGAATAAAGTGCAGTCGTCGAAACGCATCCTTGCAGACTTTCTTGCCCAGGAACGTCAGCGAGTCGAACATCTCTATTTCAAGCTTCTGCGATCCGGGCTTGAACCTACGCGCACGAGTAAGCTCCGCGATGATGTTCTCCTTGAACTGGCGACCGTTCAGCGTAGACTTCTCACGTAAGTACGCCTGCACGGGACGATACTCGAATTGGGACAGACAGCGCCTCCCACACCTGCATTCGTTGGCGGGGTCCATCAGATCCCCGATCTTTGTCACGCTTTCCGCAGTATTGTTGGGCCCATATCCCGACGTTTTGGATTCTGCTTCCGGTTCGGAACGCTTCGCCTTTCTTGGGTTGATGGTTTTCGTCTTGCCTAGAAAGTCTTCCACCGTTGCATAGTAATAATCTTCTGAACCAGAAGAATTAGACGAAGCGCTAAGCTCAGATGCGCCTTCAGAGCACGACGAGCATAACATATTTCCTTCCTTCCCGCTTTAGCGACTTGGCGCTTTCTCAAATGTTTAAGCTTCAAAGTTTCAAAACTAATGACCGGCGCGACGTTCCAGGCTTTCGAGCGAGCGTTTCGAGCTTTTGATTGCCTTTCAATCGTCACATGTAGTCAGATCGCACTAGCCACATCACTAGTGCGATCTGACTTTGCACTAGTCGCGCGACTAGTGCGGACTAGTGGCGTGAGTAGTGCGTTAATAGTGTGGTACTAGCGCGGTACTCGCGATATGCTATCTTCAAGATATGATTTTCACTATCGCAAGTATACTTTTCTGTGGACCCAACTTTTTATCTTCTTTCTTCTCACTTACCATACTACTACGTAATCATGTCTGACGAAAAACTCTTTGGTGAAGGCTTCAAAGCGCAATCGGTGGAAGACCTTGACAACAGCGGCACACGAGAGGTCCGAAACTGCGCCAAGATCATTAAACGCTTGTTGACGGACGAGCAGCTGGAAACGATTTTCCCCATTTCGGGGAACAAAAGTCAACTGTCCGGGACGGGGTCGGAGGTGTTGCTCACTTACGATATCATTGAGAACTGTTTTGAACACTACACGCCGGACGACGCGGCGTGTTACCGCAACCTGGCGTCGTGGCAATTTTTGAAATCGGTGACGCAAACCCAGTTCGTGGATAAGCTGGAGGAGGCGGAGAAACGAGGCACAAAACCAGGATTGTATGATATTTTCAAAAAGGGGAACGCGGCGGAGAAGAAGGAGGAGGCGAAGAAGGAGGGCGAAGGGGAGGAGGAGGACGAGGAGGAGGACGAGGTGGAGGACGACCAACCCGCCGCAGAGGACCCAGAGAAGAAGTACACGACCTTCGCAACTAAGAACGGTTTTGAGGTGATGTACAAGCTGGACGAGGACGGGGTCCAGCAGCCCGCTGGACTCGAGAAATCGGACGAGGACAGCGACCGGTTGGTTCTCTGGAACTACTCAGAGAACTTGCTGATGAAGGCGGTGCTCACATTGGTGCGAGTGGATCAGTATTTGCCGCATTCTCAAAAGCATCTGGTGCACGTCATTAAAAAGTTCCAAGTCCCCAAGCAACCGGCGGAAGAGACCGTCGACTTTGATATGGAAAACTACCGCATCCTGAGGAGGGCGTTGGCGCCAGCAGCAGCCCTGCCAGAGCCAGCAGCAGAAGAAGCAGAAGCAAATGCAGAAGCAGGAGCAGCAGCAGCAGCAGCCCCAGCAGCAAAAGCAAAACCAGAAGCAGCAGCAGCAGCAGAAGAAGAAGAAGAAGAAGAAGAAGAAGCAGAAGAAGCAGAAGCAAAAGCAGCAGCAGCAGCAACAGCCCCAGCAGCAGAAGCAAAACCAGAAGCAGCAGCAGCCCCAGCAGCAGAAGCAAAACCAGAAGCAACAACAGAAGCAGCAGCAGCCCCAGCAGCAGAGCAGAAACCAGAAGCAGCAGCAGCAGCAGCAGCCCCAGCAGCAGAAGCAAAAGCAGAAGCAGCAGAAGCAGCAGCAGCCCCAGCAGCAGAAGCAAAAGCAGCAGCAGCAGCAGCAGCAGCCAGCAGCAGCAGCAGCAGCAGCACACACAGAGGAGTCTGACAGCGAGACCGTCAGCCAGAACTTGCTGGGAGGAAAGGCGGTGGATGAGAAGGAAACGCCATCGCCAGGTGAAGACGACCTGTCCAATATCCGTGTGGTAATGCCCGAAGGATGGGAGAGGGACATGGAAACGGAAGGGTTTTGCGTGGCACGGGTTGAGGGCGTCGAAGTTTCCCCTCAGGAGCACGATGGTTGCGTGACCGGGGAGTGGTTGAATAACTTCGCCGACCTGAATTCAGAGGACCGGGATGCACGCTACGACAGTAGTAGGTGGATAGGAGACGTGGATCGGAGGTGTATTCTGGGGAGGATGATTGCGGAGGTAGGGAGGCAGGTCAATGCAAACCCAGGGTGGAAGCGCACCACCGTGCGACCGGACGTACTTCGCAAGGGGAAAGGTGGGATGTTTGCGTTGCTGACGCTGCCCGGGGCTGATCTGCAGAGCCCGCATTTAGACGGCACAGAACTCTCCTTAATTTTTTGCTTCACTCCAGGGTACCCAGTGGGGATATTTCCGGGTTCTCACATGCGGTGTGGTGCAAGGGAGTCCCTTTTTGTAGGGCAGGCATATGAGGTATTAATGTTCCGGCGTGGGGTTTTCCACTTTGGGGAAGCCTACCCTGGCTGTTCCTGGCCGACGATTCCGTCGAACGCCGTAAAGCTGGGGCCGAACGTCCGTCGGGGGGCACATTCGTACGTGGATAGGTCATCGGATGTGCCCGTGTACAACCTGACAGAGTTTACGGTGGAGTACGCAGCTCGCCGGCGAAGCAGGCGCTTGGAAGGCGAGGACGTTGCCAACCTCTTGGGCGTCGACTACAACGTCATCTTCGACGGGGGCCTCGCAATGTTGGGCTCCGAAGTGGTCATCCTCCATTCTTCTGTCACGGAGGAGAAGGTGGAGGTCGGCGTGATGGAGACGGGCGCCCTCAAGACGGTGCCCAGGGCGGAGCTGCAGCCGGTGACGAAAGCGGGCATTCCCGTGAAGGGGAATTTCGTCACCCGGTTTTACGGGCCGAAGAGCGGCCTTATGGACACGGGCATCAAGCTGCAGGTGTTCGGGGGGGCGGACGTGCTGTACCCCGACAAGACATCGGGCCTGGTCTGCACGGGAATGCCCGTGCTCCTGAAAGAGGACTACGAAAACCTGCCCATGGCGCACGGTGGGGTGCTGCGCCTGGGGTATGTGCTGCGCACCAACGGCGGCCAGACGCAGGGCCTGGTGTTCCTGCAAAAAAGCTCGGGGTTTGAGGGGTGGGACTTCCAGGTGCTGCAGTTGCCATTGGGACGTGGATCGGAGGCACTGCTGGTGAGGGACGAGAAGTTCATGGCCCTTCACCCCCGCGGCAGCAGCAGCAGCAGCAGCAGAAGCTCCCAGGGACGTCAGATTGCCTTGACGCAGGCTGACCTGGAGAAGGAAAAGCGCAGCTTGATGGCGTTCCAGTACGCCTTTTCTCAGGCAATGGGCGTCATCATTCAGCGGACGCGGGATGCGGCCAAGATGACCGTGGCGCAGATCAGCCGCAAGGGGGCTGGCGGTGGGGGAAAAGGTGGGGCGCTGACCACCAAGACCCTGCAAAGTGCCTATTCTACGAAGGGTGGGTATACCCACCGTAAGAGGTGCTTACGGTGGGTATACCCACCCGAAGGGTATTAATAATTCCCGCTGATTGGCTGCGAAT
Source organism: Cymbomonas tetramitiformis (assembly GCA_001247695.2). Classification (NCBI taxonomy): domain Eukaryota; kingdom Viridiplantae; phylum Chlorophyta; class Pyramimonadophyceae; order Pyramimonadales; family Pyramimonadaceae; genus Cymbomonas; species Cymbomonas tetramitiformis. The sequence goes on from LGRX02003772.1 coordinate 28,635, forward strand.
CACGGCATGTGAGCAGTGACGAACTTGCTCTAGATACTCCCGTGAACCTCTATGGAGCCTCCACATGCGCCAGAAATGACTCATTAGCCAGAAAAAGTGAAACCCAAACTCAGAACTAAAATTCTTGTAATACAGTGTGAATATTATCTTTTTGGTGTGCATGCCACCTGATTTTGAACGTGCGATATATGGAGGTCCGCGAGGTGGCAGCTCATGTGTACCCTAAGCTACATCGGTTATATATCAAAATCAAAGTACATAACGAAAAAATACGTATCTCGATATTATACCAAGCTCCAGGAGTCTACAAATAACGTTAATTGTGTATACCCATCGTAAGGGATAATTCCTACCCACCGTAATTTCTCCAACTTCAAGGGTGTGGCATGTGGCCAAAACTTATCGGAGTCGTGCAAATTAAGTTTTCTAGCCTTTAATCAACCTCTTGGGACACAGAAAATCTATAGGTTTGACCCCCGCAACCTACTTGCGCTGTCGGTATGAGCATGCAAAGTTTCACATTACGGTGGGTGTACCCACCGTAATATTTTTAGAATGGGCAAAAGGGGTATGGCCAGGGAGGTGATCACCTTCAAGTGGTCAGGCAACCAGGAAGACGCATGCGACTTCCCGAAGGCTGAGGAGCAGAAGGCCAAGAGCGCGCAGAAGACAAGGGCGAAGAGCGTGAGCGGCCACAAGCGGCAGCGGGAGGAGAAGGTCGCGGCGGAGGAGGAAAAGGCGAAGCAGGCGAAATTGGAGGAGCATGCGGAGAAGATGAAGTACGCCGAGAAGCTCCGCCTGACCGAGCTGAAGGTGAAGCATGCGGAGGAGAAGGCGCGGAGTTTGGAGAGGGCGATCGGGGGAGCCACTCCAGCTCGGGGGGCCACGGAGGAGCAGGTGAAGCAGGCCGTGCTCTTGAAGGAGAAGGAGCTCCGGGCGGAGTTGGCGGAGGCCGAGCGGCAAAAGGAGGCGAAGGTGTGCGAGGAGGTTCGCCGTCAGTTGGAGCAGCAGGGGAAGGAGCGGCTCCAACTGACGGCCGAGTCCGCGGAGGAGCGAGGCTGGCGGTTGGCGGCTGAGCATTTCACCGCGCTGCTGGGGGAGAAGGACGAGAGACACACGTCCGACCTCAAGCAGGCGTTCGCCTGCAACGCCGACCTGGCGAACGAACAGTTGAACAGACAGGGCGCCCATATGGCGCGCATGTTCAACATGTATTCGCAGTTCACCAGCCTGGCGGCCGGTCGGTCGGGCCAAGGGGAGAACTCCGCCGCCCACGAAGGGATGGTGGCGTGTACCCAGCACCTGCTGAGCAACACGGAGCAGGGAGGCCAAAAAGGGAAGCTCAAGGAGCTCATGGCTCCCCCGGCGGTCCCCGGAAAAAGGACCCCGGAAAAACCACCGCAGAAAAAGATGCGCGGAGACGAGCTCCGCGCATTTTTATCGGCTTGCCAGAAGGCTGCAAAACAACTCGCAGCCGATCTGAAGAGCGAGAACGACGATACGGTGGCGGCTGCGGAGATCGAGCTCAACATCCACAAGGAGATCGTCTCGGGGGGTGTTGATCCCGAAGAAGGCGAGGAGGGCAAGTCCGAGAAGATCCTCGAGCTTTTCCACTCGATGGCGGGGAAGTAGTTGCTATTTAGTTTTGCTATTGTTTACTACTTGACAGTACACTTCAAAATTAGTGCATCCCACAAGCATTTGTTGCTGACTTGTTTGCCACAAGCATCCGTTCTTGACTTGTTTCCCATGCATGCACAGCTCATGATCATGTTTAGTATCATTTCATAAGCATATAACAAACTATAACTCAAACCGCTCCGAACTTGCTATCTGTTTCGCACGATCACCACACTAGGAAGGATTTCTGTTAAAAACTGTTAATGATGTGTTAAAAAATGTTAATCGAGTGTTAAATAGTGTTAATGTGGAAACTGGGTGTTAATCAAGTGTTAATACGCGAAAAATTTCATAATGGGCTATATTATAGGCGGAAAAGTGTTAATGAGGTGTGAAGAAAGTGTTAAACGTTGGCGAGGGAGTGTTAATGGGACAGTTCAGGAGTGTTAACGGAAGGCTGCATCTGTTAATCGCGGTATAATCACGCTGCTGCGAATTATATTGGAGCCAGAACACACGCCTGTTTCGCCGATGCATTTGAAAAGTGTTAATACCCAGCGCAGCCACCGTGATGTGGGTGTCCTGGCGAGATAATCATTTCAAAATGCAGTCGCCACTGACAACGCCCATACCCATCGACGATCGACAGGATCATCTACGGTAGATATAGGTGCATCCGCGAACACCAAACGCATGAAGACCTTATTAAGACCTATCTAGCTACGTACGTAGGATGGAACGATAGTTGGACGTAGGTAGCTTGCGAAATCATTTCTGAGCTGACGTTCTGCCCGAGCAGACCAGCATATATAATATATTTGTTACGAGAGAAACCCGAGTCTGTAAAATTTGTAAGGTGCCAAATCGTTGCACGGTCGCTGTTACGTATATTTTTATCCACACGTTTATAGACTGCAAACCAAAGGGTGGGGTTGCGTGGTGTTCGTTCATAACAGATGGATGACCAGTGGAGCGCAAACTTGGCGACTGCTGGAAAGCAACCGCGAACTGCTACTAACGCGGTAAGTGCAGATTGTGGAACAGAATCTTCGTTTATTTTAAGTGTGAGTAAACTGATGCGGGCGATGTTCAGGCTCCCGGTGGCGCACATCCGGGCGCGGGGTTAGTTGGGCCCGCTAAGGTAAACGCCGGCACCGGAGCATTTATGCAAGCCTCTTGTCCCTGTTTTTTAAGGGTGTTCTTCGTATAAGCCGGAGGTCACGCTGGGGACATACCGTCGCCAGCGTGGCCTGCTTCTGGTTGGTTGAAGTGTTTCATTTTCGTGTTCACCGGGTTTCATTTTTTACATGTGTTGAAGCCTCTGCGGACCGTGTAGCGCGTGCGCTGATCGCCAACGGGCCGGTCGCGCAACGATGCGGCGGTTATGCAAGCCTCTTGTCCCTGTTTTTTTAAGGGTGTTCTTCATATAAGCCGGAGGTCACGCTGGGGACATACCGTCGCCAGCGTGGCCTGCTTCTGGTTGGTTGAAGTGTTTCATTTTCGTGTTCACCGGGTTTCATTTTTTTAATGTGTTGAAGCCTCTGCGGACCGTGTAGCGCGTGCGCTGATCGCCAACGGGCCGGTCGCGCAACGATGCGGCGGTTATGCAAGCCTCTTGTCCCTGTGTTTTTAAGGGTGTTCTTCATATAAGCCGGAGGTCACGCTGGGGACATACCGTCGCCAGCGTGGCCTGCTTCTGGTTGGTTGAAGTGTTTCATTTTCGTGTTCACCGGGTTTCATTTTTTTACTGTGTTGAAGCCTCTGCGGACCGTGTAGCGCGTGCGCTGATCGCCAACGGGCCGGTCGCGCAACGATGCGGCGGTTATGCAAGCCTCTTGTCCCTGTGTTTTTAAGGGTGTTCTTCATATAAGCCGGCGGTCACGCTGGGGACATACCGTCGCCAGCGTGGCCTGCTTCTGGTTGGTTGAAGTGTTTCATTTTCGTGTTCACCGGGTTTCATTTTTTATGTGTTGAAGCCCCTGCGGACCGTGTAGCGCGTGCGCTGATCGCCAACGGGCCGGTCGCGCAACGATGCGGCGGTTATGCAAGCCTCTTGTCCCTGTTTTTTTAAAGGGTGATCTTCATATAAGCCGGAGGTCACGCTGGGGACATACCGTCGCCAGCGTGGTATGCTTCTCGTCGTTTTAAGTGTTTCATTTTCGTGTTCACCGGGTTTCATTTTTTTACATGTGTTGAAGCCTCTGCGGACCGTGTAGCACGTGCGCTGATCGCCAACGGGCCGGTCGCGCGACGATGCGGCGGGTTATGCAAGCCTCTTGTCCCTGTTTTTTTAAAGGGTGATCTTCATATAAGCCGGAGGTCACGCTGGGGACATACCGTCGCCAGCGGTCGTCTTCTGGATGATGAAGTGCTTCCGGTTGTTTGTTGCGTCCTACTTAGGAAGCTCCATCAGCGACCGCAGCCGAAGCTGGAGGGGGTGCCTCCGCCCCCCCCGCTGCTGAAGACGCGGCGGCTGCGGCTGGCAGCAAGGTACGCATTGCACCCGCCATTCCCGCTTCCTGCTGCGTTTTCCCCGCCCCCCCCCTAAATATACACACTTCATTCCCAACGAACGAGTATGCGGTCATCCATCTTGCAGGCCGACCCCCGGTTCTTATTTTGGCTTCCACCACCGGCTGCCTGTGACGCGTGCCGTGTTGCTCGTGCGCTGCTCGCCAACGGGCCGTGCGCGCCTCGTAGCCGCGGCGTTTTAGCGTTTCACCTCACGCCCGTGACGTGTACCGTGTTGCTCGTGCGCTGCACGCCCACGGGCCGTGCGCGCAACGGACCCGCGGAATTTAAGCGTTTCACCTCACGGCAAGCTGCGGGTTATTTCCTCGCGCGAGCGTGCCTCGTCCATATCGTCCCCCGGAGTCCTCCTGTCCGGTTCGGGGTGTGTCCAAAGATGTCCGGTTGCGGCCCGCCGCTCTAAGTTGAACCGTGGCCGTGCCGTACTCGTACCTCGTCGGTGGCCCGCCAACGGGCCGGGCGCGGAAGGTGGCCGCGGTGTGCGTCCGTTTTGCCTAGCGTACCTCTCCGATGTTGCTGATACCATGGTGTCCGCAACCGACACCTAACCTGTGACACAGCGGACCAGTCCTAGGCAGGCATGCTAGCTTAGGGGGCATATCGCTCCCATCGTTCCGGTTCTTTTCGTTGTCCAACATGTTTCGGTTTGCGCCACCGTTTGCCGCCGTGTGTGCATCGGGTGGCCGCAATATCCCACACCGTATATACGCACAGTACACTGATCCAGGTTAATCAACAACCCTGGGTTTGCGGTTTGTTTCCTAGCGGGGGAAAAAATTCAAACGGCGCAGAAATCGTTTCCTTCGGCGCCAGCAGCAAGGAATCACTACTGCGGACAACCGGGATTATGACGAGGGTCTCCAGGAGTATCTGGAAAAACAAATTCGCACCTTGTTCGACGGCATCCCGTTTTTACGTGCCGTCGCCACGCGCGCGGGGTGTTCCAATGTGGATCCGAAGAATATCATCGAGCCTCAAAATGCCGAACCGGTGAGTGGCGCGTACGGCGCCGTCACACGAGGTTGCACACTGGACCGCACGGACCTGGTCGTGGTCAAAAGGTTTTGCAAAACCTCGGAGCTACAGCCGCACCCCAAGACCACCGGAAACCTCCAAAGGAAGGCAGCGCCCACCCAGCCGCCCAAGGAGTTCAAGCGGTGTGCGCAGGAGCTAGTCATGACAAAACTGGCGTCGCAAGCGGCACCCACTTACGTCGTGCCCTGTACACGATGGGGTGTGGAGACCAAAACTCGGCTAGCGCTGCGGGTCGGGCCAGTTCCGATGCTCGTCATGCCCGATCGCGGCCGGACGCTATGGGAATTCATGCGGGATCCGCCTGAGGGTGACCTCTCCTTGGAGGTCAAGCTGCTACTTGCCAAGGAGGTGCTGAAGGCGTTTGAGCAGTTGCACTCCAAGGGTATCGTGCACGGCGACGTCAAGGGTAACAACGTGGTCGTTGCCGAAGCGCTGCAATCACCATATCCCATCACGCTGCGAGTCATCGACTTCGGAGTTGGCTGCGTCGATCGAGAAAACCTGAAGTCTGCGCATGACGAGCGTCCTCTCGGTCGAGAGGACCGCCGTTATCTTGCTCCTGAGCACCGGGATCACGGCCCAAGCAGGCCAGGAGACATGTGGTCTGTGGGTGGACTCCTGGTCCAGCTCTTCCAGCACCCGCAGGCTGGTGGCGAACGTCACCAATGGGACTATATCCTAAGTCAAGCGAAACCGCAGAATGGATTCATGAAGCATGCACTCATGCAGCGCCTGAAGGAATGCTTCAGCGTAGACATGGCCAAGCGTCCGACAGCCGCGAATCTGCTGCGCACGTTTGACAACACTAGGATCCAGACCTTCGGTGACAAAGGCTTTCCGCCTCGCATTGAGCTGGCTGGGTGATTTCCAATAGGGCCGACATGTGAACTTGACAAATGTATACATTTAAATATAGCGCCGACATTGCCGTAAACAAATCGGTCCATGTATGTATTCCTATCGCATCACGCATAACGCGCTAGACACACACATGCATTTGCCTACCGGAGGTCACGCTGGGGGACATACCGTCGCCAGCTTGGCCTGCTTCCGGTTGGTTGAAGTGTTTCATTTTCGTGTTCACCGGGTTTCATTTTTTTAATGTGTTGAAGCCTCTGCGGACCGTGTAGCGCGTGCGCTGATCGCCAACGGGCCGGTCGCGCAACGATGCGGCGGTTATGCAAGCCTCTTGTCCCTGTTTTTTTAAGGGTGATCTTCATATAAGCCGGAGGTCACGCTGGGGACATACCGTCGCCAGCGTGGTATGCTTCTCGTCGTTTGAAGTCTTTCATTTTTCGTGTTCACCGGGTTGCATTTTTTTAATGTGTTGAAGCCTCTGCGGACCGTGTAGCGCGTGCGCTGATCGCCAACGGGCCGGTCGCGCAACGATGCGGCGGTTATGCAAGCCTCTTGTCCCTGTTTTTTTAAGGGTGATCTTCATATAAGCCGGAGGTCACGCTGGGGACATACCGTCGCCAGCGTGGTATGCTTCTCGTCGTTTGAAGTCTTTCATTTTTCGTGTTCACCGGGTTGCATTTTTTAATGTGTTGAAGCCTCTGCGGACCGTGTAGCGCGTGCGCTGATCGCCAACGGGCCGGTCGCGCAACGATGCGGCGGTTATGCAAGCCTCTTGAGCTCTTGTCCCTGTTTTTTTAGAGGGTGATCTTCATATAAGCCGGAGGTCACGCTGGGGACATACCGTCGCCAGCGTGGTATGCTTCTCGTCGTTTGAAGTGTTTTCGTTTCGTGTTCACCTACACATACATGCATTTGCCTACCGGATGGTGACCTTTTGCAAGGCTAGTGTCCGGCTTATTATATGCAAGCGTCTGCCTCCTATGAATGGTCTACCTCATCATTATTGTCTCTAGGGGTCTTGGGGTGCTTGCGTATGTGCGAGCTCGTATATAGAATTCCTATCCGGTAATGTTACGAGCCACACCGGTTAACACACAGGTGCACGGAGGGTTTCCTATGGGGGGCATATTGTTCTCGGGAGCTTTGCCGTGCTCGCCATGTATATACTCCTGTCGTTTGCATGCAACTACATGTTGTGCGCTTCCCGGTGGCATATCGTTGCTGAGGAAGTCACACGGTGTTCGTGTTGCGTGCTGTCGCACAGATGTTCCCCGACTGCCCGCCCGAGGTTGCCCACGGCGATGACGCTGCATCTAAACAAGTCGAGGAAGAACTACTAGAGGATCATGTCCATAGGATCAAGCCTCCCGACACCGTGAAACCAGTCGGGCACAACGATGCAGGCTTTCTGCCTATTATGCCCAAAAACCTGACACCTGATGACCTGCGCGACTTGCCATGGTGGGCGTATCTGTCTGATCGCCCTCCCCCGGCAGAGGGCACCGTGGAAGACGGGGAGGCATGCACCTTCGATTGGAAGTGGTCCGTGCAGATGCTGGATGCGGCCTGCTCGGAGGTCGTCCTGAAGGAAATCATTGACATTTGCAACCGGCACCTGGATGCCAGTGCCAGTTGGAAAGAGCTGTATGGTACGTGGCACAAGGGCTGTGGGCCTTTGCGGTGATTGTGGAACAGCAATGCCCCATGAACATGTTGACGTTGAATCTGCGCATGGCGGTCGTTCACTTGTGCAAGCAAGAGGAGGAAACCGGCGTGGTGAGCAGCACCAACGAGCTCTGGGTCGAGCGTCTCCTGGGCGACAGCAAGGGGGTGGTGCCAGCCCCGGTCGGAGGTAAGGCGATCGACACGTGCATAGCGAACGCGTATCTCACGAAAGAGGCGGTGGACGACATGGCGTGGAGCTACGAAGGGATCCGCTTCCTTCCGGACATGCTCACGGAGATGGCCATGGCCAAGGGCGGCGAATACCATGATTCTGGGACCACCCGGGCTGACGATTCCTCCAAGGTGTGCCATCTCCTTGACACCGGCCACTATCTCGTCCGCGACGGTGTACCAACCGCTGCGTTGGCAAACGAGGAGGGGGGTCGTCTGCACCGGGAACTGGTGGGGTGCGTCCGATCCCTTTTTAGCGATCATGCAAGCCCTTCCCTGGATGCAGCCATGGACGTCCTTCGATTCTCGCGCATGCGAAGAGGCGATGAGGACTTCACATCCCGGGTTTACACCCGGGCAAAAACGCGTATCTCCTTCAACGTGGCTTTGAGTACATGCGCGGCCGACGCTTTTGAGTACGGCACCGTGGAGGCTTACTACTTGATCTTCCTGAAGCGTTCCGCCGAGAACTCCGCCGCCAACGACACCGTGTGCCGCCTGGCTATGGTGACCGCCTACCCCACTGTTGAGGACCTTACCATGAACAGCCGGGGCGTGTATGTGTGCAACGAGGCAGAAAAACGTACACTTCTCCTACCGGTAAGCCGTCTCGAAACCAAGGTCATTATCCATCGCCCACCTGGAAACCGCGTACCTCTACACGCCACTTACCTATGGCCGGGGATGAAAGCGGTACGTTGCAAGAAGCAATAGCGCAAGCTACCTCATGAGCTCCGCGCAGCAATCGAAGGAGGACACCGAACGCCAGCGCAGCTTCATCAGCTCCGTCCAATTGCTCTGTGTAGCTAGCGAATGCCTGCTTGCCACATGCAACGAATCTGTTCCAGTGGTACTTTTAGTAGCATCGGCAGTCCCTCTTAGCATGCCACGTGGAACAATCTGGAATTTCTGTTAATAGCTAGTGGTGCTAGTGTTAATAGACATGCCACGTGGAACAATCTGGAATTTCTGTTAATAGCTAGTGGTGCTAGTGTAAATAGACATGCCACGTGGAACAATCTGGAATTTCTGTTAATATCTAGTGGTGCTAGTGTTAATAGTCATGACGCGTGGACGATCCGGTCAAATCTGTTAATTTATGACCGTTTACAGTCAGCCAAGTGTTAGTATCCGGTAAAACTGTTAATCCGAGTGCCACGTGTATGATTCCTATTAAAAGTGTTAATTTTCTGTTAATATTCCTTACATGTGTAACGATCTCGCGAGGGGGGCCTATTTCAACTCCCTCCGGCACCCCTCCGATTAAGTGTTAACATTCTGTTAAAATTGTGTTAATTTAACATTCTGTTAACATTCTGTTAACATGAATTATATAATTCCTTAACTTTCGCCCAAGCCAATCATTATCTACCACCGGGATTTATAACACCACTATTAACAGTTCCTACCCGTTAACACTTTTTAACACATAATTAACACTTTTTAACACTTTATTAACAGAAATCCTCAGTGGTGTGCACGGGTTAGTCGGGCACATACGTAAGGAAACCCTATCCAATTCAAGCGACACACGGCCGTACGGGGCACCCGGCGATGAACCAACGACATTCCGGTCACTCATGATCATTTTGGAAGCATTTCATAAGCATATAACAAAGTATAACTCAAACCACTCCGAACTTGCTATCTGTTTCGCACTATCACGGGTTAGTCGGGTACATACGTAAGGAAACCCTATCCAATTCAAGCGACACACGGCCGTACGGGGCACCCGGCGATGAACCAACGACATTCCGGTCACTCATGATCATTTTGCAAGCATTTCATAAGCATATAACAAACTATAACTCAAACCACTCCGAACTTGCTATCTGTTTCGCACTATCACGGGTTAGTCGGGTACATATGTAAGGAAACCCTATCCAATTCAAGCGACACACGGCCGTACGGGGCACCCGGCGATGAACCAACGACATTCCGGTCACTCATGATCATTTTGGAAGCATTTCATAAGCATATAACAAACTATAACTCAAACCACTCCGAACTTGCTATCTGTTTCGCACTATCACGGGTTAGTCGGGTACATACGTAAGGAAACCCTATCCAATTCAAGCGACACACGGCCGTACGGGGCACCCGGCGATGAACCAACGACATTCCGGTCACTCATGATCATTTTGGAAGCATTTCAAACCAAAAACAAAAAAAAAATGGAAGGAGTGACTTCTTCCAATTCAGAGCGTTCGTCGTTTTACGTTACGGAGAGATTTTGCGCTTGCCGGTCGTTTCTTGTTTCCACGGCTTATAGTGCATCCACCCTTCCTCCCCTCCTGGAACTGCTATGGAGGATCAATGGTCGAATGGAGGTTTGTTTTAATGCAGTCGGAGATTGCGCTGCTTAGAGATATCGGAGGGTCTCTCTATGAGTCCGCTTTAAATCCTCACCCAAATGCAAACTCCTTTTTTTGTCCAGTGTGTTGCGCTATTGCCGAAAGCCAGTTGGTCTTGTCGGCAAACCACACTAATGTGAATTTGTTTTAGCCATGTGTGTCAAGCACGACTCAGGATCACAACTCCATCTACCTCAGAACATTCCGGCAGTTCAGAATGACCGGCCGTAAGAACCGAATGACAAACCACGGTCCGGCAAATGCAGTGTAGCAGCTTTTTTATCCACAGATATTGTACTCGCTTTTTTTGCGTATCTGTGCAAGGGTATGATTTATACACAAGGCTCACTACACCTTAGCAAGGAAGGATCAATTTCCTGCTCCTACAAAATAATGATACAACATTAAGTGCAGGGTATATAGATGATCGACATGTATTAGTATATAATACAAGAAGTAAGGGCAATATGCTTAATGTATTGTTTAGCCTTCATAGGCAGCTATCATGTCTGCTGCATTGGTCAGCTCTGTGGCTTTGACCCATGTGTCATGTTCAGAGCCGTAGCCTGCATATCGCACTAAATAATACTTGACATCTATAGTAATCGTATCTGAGAGAATGTGTGATATCTCAAATAATGGTTGCCCTTCTTCGGTGATCATCTGTGGCAGAGGCAAAGATGCTTGGATTGAGTCATTGTATAACTCTAATCTGGATACAGGCTGAACCGGATGGATACGAATGTCGAGATCTCCGAAATCTAGCTTATATGCACGTCCATGGCTGACAACTTTGGATATGGTAAACGGCCCGATATATGGCTGCTTAAAGTGCCTGCCTGCCTCTGTCAAACCAGTCCATCGGATAAACTCAGTCCGTAAAAGAAATTTTTGCCCTAGTGCATATTCTCGGGGCATGCGAGTCTTATTGAATCTGGCTCGATTGATTTCTGCTGCTCGGCTAATATTGTCTACCGCATTGGCATGAACAGCCGAGTACTGGTCAAAGTGATCTCGAATAGCATTTTGTATTGGAACAGGAGCTTCTGGCGGAATGGTGATTGCCAGATCATGCGGCGAAAGTGGCTGCGCCATGGAGTCGAGATAAAAAGGTGTGTAACCAGTTGTAGCAGAAACTGTGTTGTTGATTGCAAAATCCATCAGCGGCAACTTGTCCTCCCACGAATTGGCAGAAGTATCATTGCAACAACACCTGAGGAAAAAATACTTTCGAATCAGTAATTATAAACCGGAGGTTGGTGAATCATGCATCAAACAAAATGTAAAATACCTGAGGATGTCCTCAATGAAGGCATGGCTCCGCTCATTGCTCGCATTTGACTGTGGATGGTGTGAAGATGTCATTGCCAATCTCGTACCAGTAGACTTCCACAGTGTTTGCCAGAATGAAGAAGTAAATCTGGGATCTCGATCTGATATGATGTTCCTCGGAAGACCATGGAGCTTGAAGATATGCTGCATATATATGGCAGCAGCGTGCTGAGCAGTCCAGGTCATGTTGAATGGAATGAGATGGCAGCGATGAGTGAATTGGCACATTACCACAAATATACTGTCGTGCCCATTGGTGGTGAAAGGCAGATCAGTAATCCGGTCAAGTGATACATCAAGCCATTTTGTCTTAGGCACACAATAGCGAACATGTGCCTGCCCATAAGTTTTGTGTCTCCTTGTTTTCTGGCGTTGGCACACGGGGCACTCCCGAATGTATTGGATTGCTGCCTTCGTCATTCCTGGCCAGTAATATCGGCTACGCAATAGATGGAGCATGCGATTCTTGCCTACATGACCAGAAACAGTTGCTGAGTGACATTCATGCAGAAGAATATGGCGAAGCTGTGTGATCTCACCGTCATCTGTAGGAACTTTGGCAGTAGGTGGAATGTAAAGCTGTCTGCCAAAAATGGTCTTGCGATATAGCAATCCCTGAATGAGCTCGAAGCTGCTGACAGTCTGTGATGATGTTGCTGATGCCAGTTTGGAAAGTATAGCTTGTGCAAAAGGATCATGATCATACTGTGATGTGATAATGTCGTGCAGCTGATGACCCGATGATGCAGAGACAAGAGCAATAAATGTAGGGTCTGGAGATGTTTTGTCAGCCGATGTAATTGCCAACGAGGCAATGTGATGTTGCAGGCTATCAGAGAGTTCGAAAAGAGCAGAAATACGTGTCAGGGCATCTGCAACCTTATTCTTCTCGCCTGCAATGTGCTCAATCCGAAAGTTGTACTCGGAGAGCTCATCCAACCACCTTGCCTGTTTCGGGCTTAGTGAGGATTTGGACTGGAAATATACCAGTGGCTGATGATCTGAGCGTACGATAGTCTCTGGAGCTCCCAGCAAGATGTGGCGAAAGAACCGGAAGCCCTCCACGATGGCAAATAGCTCAATCTCAGGAATATGCCAGCGTCGCTGTGTGTCAGAAAGTGTTACGCTGTGGTAGCCACATGGCCTCATACCCTTGCCTTGATCCTGTAGGATGACTTGGCCAACGTGTGTGCCTGATCCATCGACCTCCATAATGGATGGCAGTTTCTGATCTGGAAGCTGTAGTACTGGAGCATTGCAGATGGCACTTTTGAGGTTGTCGAATGCCTGCTGCTGCTCAGTTTCCCAGACAAATTCTGCATTGTCTTTCAGAAGGCGATTGAGTGGCTCGGCAATCTTGGAGAATTTCGGAATAAATCTCCTAAACTGGCCGACCATGCCCAAGAATGACCGAAGGTTAGACTTGCCATCTTTAGCCATGCGGCGTAGAGGCTGTTTACCAACGGTTGGGCCATAGGATACTGGAGGCTAAATAGCCATGACTGCACGGACTCTGTCTTCGATGATGGATAGACCTGCCTCTGAGATGCGGTGTCCGATAAAGTTAATACTTCTGACGAACAACTCAACCTTCGAAGGTCTGATGAAGAACGGATGCTCTCTGCAGCGCTGTAGGAACTGGCGAACGTGCTTCACGTGTGTGTCAAAGTCTGGACTGTACACAATTGTATCGTCCATAAAGATGACTAAGAACTGATCAATGAAGTCGAAGAATGCTCGGTTTCCAACACGCAGAGCGGTCGCAGGAGCGTTAGTTAACCCAAAGGGCATCACTGTCCACTCGTATGAACCGTATCTAGTTCGAATAGTTGTCTTATGGATGTCGTCTGGATGAATAGGGATCTGATGGGAAAACTGGTTGTCAAAGTCGAATCTGCTGAACCAGCGTGCCCCCTTAAGCTGTCGTCTAGAAGGGTGGCATGGGGTGGCAATGGATATGTGTCCTTTATGGTGATGTTATTAAGGGCACGATAATCACAGCACATCCTCCACTTACCCCCTGGCTTAGGAGCGAAAATGATTGGACACCCATATGGTGATGATGATGGACGAAGGATACCCAACTCGACATACTTGATGATTTGCCGTTTGAGATCCTCCATCATAGGCACTGGAATAGTTCGTACTGGCTGTGATGGTGGCGTATGCCCAGGTTCATTGCTGATGCGATGATATCCGCCTTCAAACCGCTCTGGCCTATGGCCAGCTGGAAGATCCTCCTGGAATATATCTGAAAAGTCCTCTCTGGTGCGATCACGTTCTGCTGTGACCTCTGGGTCTTCCATGGTAGTGTCTGTGTCAGTTGCTGTCATGACCACTTCACCATGAACCTCTGTGAGAAAAAAGAGATAAGCTACGGCTTCTTCAGCCGAACCAATGGATCGTATACGTCGCAGGTGCTTCCTCATTGTGGTGGCACTGACTAGTTCCATTTCAGGAAGGCCATCTGATTTCTGAGTCTCTTCAACTCTGGATAGAACTGTGCGAACACTGGAACCTGAAGGGTGTGTCCTGGGGATCGTCATGTTCTTGGACTGAAAGTCTATGTGTGGATTCCTCCTCTCCAACCAATCCTGTCCCAGGATGACTGTGAAGGGTGTCACATCAATAACATATAGGTCCACTGAATCCTTATACTTACCCAGCGTAAATGTAGCATTGGGAAGATAGGATGTACAAGGTAATTGGCTTCCTCCAGCCAACCCCACTGAGAATGATGATGAATATGATGGTGCTATACCAAGTTGAGAAGCAAATTGTCTGTCAATAAATGATGATGTTGCCCCAGGATCTACCAAAATATGAGTAAGACTCTGTCCATATACTTTCCCCTTATACAATAACAGCTTCTTCTGTGATTTCAGCTGTGCTGTCTGTGACTGCATCTCTGCGATGTGATCCGAGGGAGTGTCCGTCTGCTGGTTCTGCAATGTCAGCCTGGAAAGAACTTCTTCTGAGATACTCTCAACCCGGCCACTTGCTTCAGTGGCATGTTCAGGCTGATCTATCCCCGGGGTGCTCTCATCACTGGTACTTGTGCAGTACCTGGGGAGTTTCCCTGAGGAGCTGGAGCTGATGCTGGAGCTGGAGCTGAAGCTGGAGCTGGTTGTGCAACTGCTGCATTGATGCTCTGCTGTTTCTGAAGCTCCTGAACCAGAATGTTGACTGTTTTTAGGAGCTTGTTAGACTCATTTTTGCCACCCTGATTATTCTGTTGCTGCTGTCCTCCTTTCTGTCCTCGAATATAATAAGGACTCTGAGCTGGAGGATTGCCTTTTATGGGTTGTCCATCCTCTGTCTTCACTGCGAAGCAATCCTTCTTGCTGTGATTTGTACGACCACATCGGTCACAGGACTGGGAAGAAGAAGAAGAAAAAGTTGCTGATCCTTTTCCTTTTCCTTTTCCTTTGCCTTTGCCTGATCCTTTGCCTTTCCCTTTCTTTTTCTGGGAATCCTGATTGGACTGATTCTGATTGCTGCGGTCGTATGGCTTGTTGCCACGGCCTTTGGAATCCTGATCCTTCTTGGCTGGACCACCTGACTGCTCCTTTTGGCCCCTATAGCATTGCAGGGTCTCTGACCGCTTCGAATCAACTACAAAGTTCAAGTCGAGCAGTACCTGTGTGGTTTGTGCCCACGAAAGGCTACTCCTCTCAGTTTCTGTGAGGAATCTGAGGTGGAACTGCTGTCTGAGATCTGAGTCCATGTTTGTGACAAATCGATCCTTTATCAGGACATCCTCCAGATTGACTGATGCCAGTGAGGCCAGTGATGTGAATGTCCGCAGATAGTCTGAAAATGTCTGATTACCCTGCTGCAGTGCCATCAAATGTCTTTTGGCTACTGACTGATTATGTGGGTTTCCAAACTGTCGAAGGAACGTGGTCCTGACTTCTGCATATGTGGCTGTTGGTGATTGTGCCACAACATGAAAGAAGTGTCTGTCATTGTTCTGAAGAAATGTGAGGAAAACTGTAATCAGGTCCTTATCTGTTGCTCCTGGGTAGGCGAACTCAAAATATCTATCCACCGGCGTCTCCATCCAGACTTCTGCATCTTGTCCGACCTTACATTCCTTTGGTGTATTCATTTTCACCTTAGGAATAGGTACTGCTGGAACTGTGGATGCTGGGAGTAGCTGACTATCACCGGGATCTGTGAATATGGGCGGTGCAAAATCCTCTGAGTATGGATCCTCTGGAGCCTCTGGTTCTGTGTCAGGATCTCTGTACAGTATCTACTCATGTCGGGCTTCAAACGACTGAGGTCATCAAAGTACCCTACACCATCGTATCGAGTCTGTGCTTCTGAATAACCAGTTAACCAACGCGGAACCTTGAATCTGCTGTATGAATCATAGGTACCCAAGATATCGAAAAACCAATGTGCTGGATTTGGATCAATTGCTGGTACAGACATCTATAACACACCAACACCAACAAAACCTTCAACTACGTACGGGATGTGTGTGTGTGTATATGTAGTATATATAATCATATATACTGTAGCCTAGATGCATATCGTTCTTTCCTTGCATCCGACGAAACCGGGGGCTCCTCAGCTCCCACATACATTCGTGACCGTCGTAAATAAATATATATACTATTTTCAACGCCCACGATCGACCCGGTGATGTTCATATTGGAATGACGATGGCGTTGGCGAATGTGGCGACTATTACCGAGCAGAACAGTAACGCCAGCGCCCACCACCGAGACGCAGTCGAGTGACAACAATCACTCCCCGGACTTTTTTACGTCCAGTTTGTGACATCGCACGCCACACCATTCGGTACCCCAAGTGTGTTACGTGCGTCCGATATATATGACAGATCCCGACGATAGACCGGTGACGTGGATATAATCGAAAATTAAAATGATCGAACGAGACCCCACGAACTGAGTCAAATCGAACGCTTTGCTAGGGATTAGAAATCTACCGATAATTCAAGCGCAAGCGAAGGAGAAGTCTAAAAGACCATCCTGGACAAACGCGTGTGTGCTTGCTTCACTTGCGAAGGCGAAAGGTTCATCGAGCAACAGCTGTTACCGTTCGTGCATAGATATACAGCAGATATGTGTTTGTGAGCACATTTTTCAAATTCGAAATTTCTCTCATGGTAAGCCAAGCTCAACGTGAAAGAGGAAACTAAATTTTATCCAAAATGGTGGAGGAAGCTATGGATTTCTACGAGATCTTAGGAGTTTCCAAAGGATGCAAAGAAACAGAGGTTTGAAAATCTTCTCATAAGGTTGTTCCGCATCCCTCACAGTGTTCATCATTCCGTGATCTTGTTCCTTTCTTTTCTGGTAGTCACGATGGCTGAGATATACGTGATGAGCAACGTGGTGCGTTACTATGTATTGGTTGTTTTTTGTGTTTGGTTATTTTTTGCTTCCTCGACAAAAGTTGACGTTTCGTATTTCTTTCAGACGATCGATGAAAATACAGTCAGCGGCCCTGAGGTGGTAGACAGTGCTGTTGGATTTGCTCTCTGCACTGGCTTGCTGGCTCTCTGCTATGCAGCCTATTTGTCGAAGGTAAGCCCTCATACACTAAGCAAGCACTGTAGTATGGTTGTGGTTTCGTTTGTGGAAATCTGAGGAGGCAATGTGATACCTACTGCAGCTGATACTTGCCGCGCCAAGCGGTAGTGCGAAAATGAAGGAAATTGCCGCGGCTATCCAAGAAGGTTCGAAGGTATTGATTCAATAATCCTTGGTTAGGGCTTCTTGCTCTCTTTTATGGGAGTGTTGTTGCGTTTTAATAAGCTACTCTTTGTGTATTTGGGGCGTGTTATCGTTGCCTTAGCTTCTTGCCCTGGGCTTCATATATTTATAGCCTTCTCGAATGCCTTTCCCTTTGACCTGTTTACATAGTGTTTCTCAATATTGGACTGTAGTGTGCAAGGGGACTTTATTCGCACACTTTAGAAGAGCCTCCAACTGTACTGTCAACAGCTTTCCAGAGTCGATTGGTTGACCGGCTTGATATTTTCCGCTCCCCGGCATAAGCATGCCTCTTTTCGTGGCGTGTCCTTAGACTGTACGTTCTGTGCTTTGTGGTTCAGGCTTTTCTTGTGCGCGAGTACACTTGGCTCGCCGGCTTTGTGGGAGTTGTGTCAGTCATCATGCTGCTGGCCATCTCCATGACTACTGCTATCATGTTCTTACTTGGAGCCGTCATCTCAGGTACTCCATCTGACTTCCAACTGGCGCTTTAAGCGTAGAACAGCTGATCTTGACCGGCGGAAGCAAGTTACTCCTGTATAAGATTTAAAGGAAGAAGTGGGCAAGGCAGTTAGCTCCTGAAGATCGAACAGAAGATTGCACAGCAGTGGACCTGAGTTTCCTGAGTTTTCTCGATGTCTATCCGCTTGCAGGGCTGACTGGCTACCTCGGTATGGCAATGGCTGTCCGTGGGAATGTGCGCACGGCGACT
>LGRX02003773.1:0-14446 GCA_001247695.2 Cymbomonas tetramitiformis
TGCAGAGCCCGGACGATTTAGTGGCCACGCTTGCGCGAGCGTGTGTTACTGACGCTCACCTGAGTATCTTACCCAATATGCTGTCGCGAGCTCGTCAAGCCTCTGGCAAGAACGCTGGAAGAAACGCCGCCACCTTCCATCACTCACTCATGGAGTCCTTCGACATGTTGGAAATGCTGCATAAACATGGGGTGACGGGACCAGTAAGTAGGGCAGCACTACCGGGAATATTCCTAAGTGGACTGACACCAGAACTGCATGCCAGAGTCCACAAGGAATTGGTTGGAAAGGTGGATTTTAACCAGAGCTCTGGAAAGGTTGGATGGGAGGCAGAACTACTGCGCAGATATGTGGAGCAAGCTACGATGGAGGAGCGCAAGGACCCTGCGCATATGAAGACTGCCCGCGATCAATCCCCTTTCCCTGTAGCTCCTTTGGCAGAATTCTGGGCGAGGAAGAAGCATCTCCCAATGAACAATGCTACGCCATGCCCACGACCACGACTCCAACGGAAGTGGAAGGCCGGCAGCTGCCAGGATCGTCAACCTACTCTGGCTGTCGAAAATGCAAGTCCAAGGAGCATCTGGCTCGCGACTGCCCACATCAACACCAGCCTCAGCAGAAAGCTGCATGGGTCAAATGTATCTGGGAGGAGGCCTTCGAGATCTTCGAGAACGCGGGAATGGATACTGGATCTGGCGGGATAGTGGAGCAGCAGCTGGCACTGGTAGCCCCGGAGCACATGGATTTCGCCGAGGGAGAGTCAACGGGGGCCGGTGCCTCTCCCGGACAACGCGATTAGGCCCCCAGGCCAGCGAGGTAAGTACTCCGCACCTCGCTATGGCCAACAGGAGGGGGGCCGACTCTGGAAGGGAACCAGAGAGAGGCAGGCAAAGTCAGACCTACCGGTGGAACACTCACTTCAGAGAGGATCATCGGATGAGGCACGGACCAGGACCAGCGCAGCGAGCGGTGGAGAAAATGAGGCGGGCATTACGCTGGCTGAAGAGGTCACGACCAATCACAGTGGTAGCACCAGGGAAAACTGAGCCAGACGCTGCGCCAGCACAGGCATCCCAACCAACAGAGGTTCAGATCAGATTTCCTCTGTTCGGCAAAGGGAGTCAAGGAGCCCCTAGCACAAAGGGGGTGTACCAGCGCGCGTTGCAGCCATCAGGTGCTAGACAGGTAAGGTTCAGAGAGGAGGCGACGCCCCGGCAACTCTTCGGACGCGCGCTGAGACGACGGCTAGACCGCGCCAAACCGCCGCCACTGTCGCGAGCACAACAGCGAGTGCGACGTGACAAACCAGCAGCGTGGGAGGCAGCCAGGACACTGACGAGCAGGCGGCGGGAAGCAGAGTTGCATCAGCACAGGGTCAGGAGTGTTATGGTACGGGTGAAGGGCCGCATAGAACACCTGAGGAAAATGGTGAAGGCGAGCAGGGAAGCGGCAGCCGCCAGACCAGCACCCTGGCCAGATGATCCAGTGCCGGAAGTCCCCATCACTAGGTCTGCCCGCTGGACTGCCCTGATAGCGGAGGCCGGCACTTACCACCTACCTGACGACAACTCTGACGAAGAACTGAACCCGCAGGAAGTGGAGCCAGGTTTGCACAAACTGGCCAGCATCAGGCCTGATATTGGCGTAGACGCGGGAGCCGGACGCTGGGGAGAATGGCTGAACGAACATGTGCTCGCTGCCATGGACGCGTCAGGGCCCACTCTCATGATTTTCTGGGCATGGATTGGTAAGGTGCGAGTGAAGGTTCTCATCGATACTGGGGCCTCCTCCAGTTTCACATCCCTAGAGACTGCGAAGAAGCTCAAGCTTCAACCATCAGTCCATGAGAAACCAATGCGGGTGCAGGTTGCAGATGGCACAGTCTACGACGCCAACTCTTGCATTCGACCCAAGCTCACGGCGGAGACGCGGAAGGGAAGTTATGCCAAGCAGGTGACTCTGCGAGTGATGCCCTTATCCTTGGGTGTGGACGTGGTACTGGGGGGTGACTGGTTACGAGCACAGCGGCGGATCACCTTTGACTATGCACAGTATGGGAGTGTGCGGTTTGGCCATGGGTCACAGAAGGTAGTCATTGCGGGGTGCAATCCGGGGTCCTCGAACTCAGAGAGGGGCCAGGCTATGGGTCTAGTGGAGGCTCAGCTAATCAGCACCAAGCAAGCTAGGAAGGACTTGCGAGCACTGAAGAACAGCGGGTAGGAGGCCTACATCATGTACTTGGCGCCTGACGGGACCTTCAAGACGGAAGCCTCCGACGACCCCAACTCTTGGAGAAATCGCCTGCCTGCCGAGCAGACTCTGTCATCGTCGGAGTGACGCCTAAGAAGAACAGCGCAAAGAGGACGGAGGAGATGGCACCACCGCCAGTAATGGTAGAAGGGCAGAAGGAGCGCGAGGTGGAACGCATCATTCGCACGCGTTTCAGAAAGCTAGGCGGAAAAACTGGCGGGTCAGTACAGGAGTGGTTGACCAAGTGGAAGGGATTACCACACAGTCACAGCCAGTGGCGGACCCGAGAAGACCTGGAGGGCAAGGGAGGCAGGCTGGAACCTCTGAGAGCCTTTGAGGCCGACGAGGAGAAGCAGAGGAGGGCTCCAGAAAAGAGGCGGAGGGAGACGCACGGCCAGCAGCAGGAGCAGAGGGCTCAGCTCATGGCAATGAGAGCCCCCACTCCGAAGGTTTACAGTAAGGGTGCCCGTCAGGTTTACCAGCCGCATCTCTCCACGGTGCAACATCCTGTGAGGATCCTCGTCCTCTTCTGTGGGACTGGGTCAGTAGAACAACAGTTCCAACGACAGTTCGACGGCTGCGAAGTGGTGACAGTGGACATTCTTCCCAAGTGGCAAGCAACATGCACCGAGGATATTCTTCACTGGAACTACAAGCTGTACCCCCGACACTACTTCGACGTGATCTGGGCGAGCCCACCATGTAAGGAGTACAGCAAAGCCAAGACTACAGGAGTACCAGATCTGGAACTGGCTGATCGACGAGTGAAACGTACACGGCAGATCATCGAGTACTACGATCCAGCATACTACTTCATTGAGAACCCAGCTGGGGATGCTCTGCGAGGACTGCACACGCGATCTGTGATGAAGGGTTTACCCGATCATCACCCCGTCTCCTACTGTAGGTACGGGACACCTTACATGAAACCTACACATATTTGGACGAACGCCGTGCTACCCGTACCCCTGCTGCAGTGTACCCAAGCAACACCATATCCCGCGAGAGCTGTGCTGGGAAAGCACGAGAACACATCGCAGGAAGGAGTTTCAGCGTCCAGAACACGAGGCATGGGGTCAGCGCAAGCAGTATACGCGATTCCCCGCACCTTATTGCACCATCTGTTCTGTGGACTGAAGTTGGGCAAGCGCGTGAGCGAGGAAAGTGCAGCAGCTGTCATGGACCTCATCGCCATCCTGACAGCACAGACGGACGAGATCCCGATGCAGGAACAAGATACTGGGGTCTAAAACCCTCAGGGCGCAAAGCAGCGCAAGACCCGCAAGCGAGAGGAGTACCAGGGCGACAGAACCGTTTAAGCGTTGGCAGCGTAATTCGGGGACGGAACCTCGGGAAACTTCCAGCGCGGAAGGGGACTCAGACCCAAGGACTGAGGGGCACGGGACCCAAGAACCCGAGGATTAGAAGCCAGGGGGACTCAGACCCGAGGACTGAGGGGCACGGGACCCGAGAACCCGAGGCTTAGAAGCCAGCATCACTGTGCATGTTTGTTGATCCCCAGACAATGTAAATACAGGCAAAACACTAACGCTAGCGAGGACGTAAGCGCGCGCCTAAAAGGGGGGGAGAGTTGTGCTAGGGTAAGTCACGAGACAGAATGACAGACGCGTCAGAGTTACGAGTGACGGGTACTATGACAGTCATCAGTGACAGGCATTTATGTGACCAGATGACGAGAGGGTCTGACAGAAATGACTGACAGAAATGCCTGACCCGAAAGTGAGTTTTGGTGGGAAACCCAGCAGTCAGAGAAATTGGAGGGAAAGCTGGTAGACCTCCAATATTGCCAAGTCATCACAGTTATAATTATTCAGAGTGATATGAAGTGACCTGGAATGATTGATAATGAAACTGGGCTAGTCGGCAGATTCTATGATGTGACAGATCGAGTTCTCATGAAGTCGACATCGAGTTGTGTTCGAAAGCTCGAGATCGGAGACCATGGCATAAAGCAAGCCGAGCAGGCTCAATGAGTCAGTTTGAAATTAGTTACTGTTAACAGCCACACCTGGTTGTTTGTAACTTCGACATTGATTAAGAAAGATCCGACTCACATATTTGTATCAGGCTTACAGCTATACATATCTCCTTGCAGGCTTGAACTAGGTTCCCTGTATTGTTAAATAGACATAGAAGCTCTTACAGAGCACCCCCGAACATTTCTTATCACCCCCATATTTCATAGCTCAAAAAAGCCAGCCAGCAATATTCACCAAATCGGGTACCCCCCCCCAGCAAAGCTGGCTACTTTCTTATTGGCGGGTTTTCTTATTACCGAGTACTTACTGTACCACGCCGCCGGCATCGGAGCCACGCCAAAGCCCATACCAGCCACGGGAGGCTCAGACGCTACCGGCGGCGCAGTCTCGGCAGCAATCGGCGTCGCAGTCTCGGCAGCAATCGTCGGCGCGGATTCGGCAGCAATCGTCGCCGCGGATTCGGCGGGTTTCGCATGGGCGACGACAGGTGGTTCGGGTTCAGGCTGTGTTTCTACCTCTGCCAACTCTCGCTTCAGTTTAGCAAGTTGCAGCCTTGCTTTCACGTCAGCGATCTCCCGCAGTATTTCCTGACTTGCTGTCACCTCCGCCGGTTCCGCCCGTGCACCCAATTGCAGCAAGGTTCTTGCCCCCTCCCGTCTGTTGGCGCTAACTGCCCTGTTCACTGACGGGGTGTCGTCCGATGGGGTAACAACACCTGCTCCCCATAGCCGCAGCGGCTCCAGCGTGGACAAGTCCAACTCCTCCTCCATTGCACCCTGCTCCCACCCTGTACCAGCGGCGGTAAGCGGTGGCGGCATGCCCTGCTCCTGCAAGCGGGTGAAAGGGTCACCGGGTACAAAGGCATCTGCCCGGTTCAGAGCTCCCCGAGTTCTTCCAGACCTCGTCCTCGTGACTCTAGCTGCCGCTGGTGAGTGTCGCCTGGTCTCCTTCGACGCAGCAGCAGCCTTCGCCAGGGGTTCCTGTTTCTCCTTCTCAGCAAGATCCTTCGGGCATGTAGCACGGCTAGGTGGACGGGCTTGCACTATAAATTGCATAATCAATGAAAATGGCATTAAGAAGTCGCAAGAAGTTTCAAGAACATGTTAGAAGTTATAAGAAATCACCCGAATGCAATATTTTGCATTTTCGCTAATTATTGTGGCCACAGGGCTGCTATACAAGTCGCAGATGGGCCGCGGAGCAGGATATGCATGTCTCGTGGGCGCGTGAGATATGCAAATGATACGGTGAAGTTATTAGAAGTTATGAGAAGTATCTACAAGTTATTACTAGGCATCGAGAAGTGATATTTCACATCGGGTCACATTCGCGGGGCGTTGGGGAGCTAATTTCGTCTGTAAACTGACTGCAAAACAGAAAATGCTTGTCTCGTGGGCGCGTGAGATATGCAAATGATACCGTGAAGTTATTAGAAGTTGTGAGAAGTATCTAGAAGTTATTACTAGGCATCGAGAAGTGATATTTCACATCGGGTCACATTCGCGGGGCGTTGGGGAGCTAATTTCGTCTGTAAACTGACTGCAAAACAGAAAATGCATGTCTCGTGGGCGCGTGAGATATGCAAATGATACGGTGAAGTTGTTAGAAGTTGTGAGAAGTATCTAGAAGTTATTACTAGGCATCGAGAAGTGATATTTCACATCGGGTCACATTCGCGGGGCGTTGGGGAGCTAATTTCGTCTGTAAACTGACTGCTAAACAGAAAATGCATGTCTCGTGGGCGCGTGAGATATGCAAATGATACGGTGAAGTTATTAGAAGTTGTGAGAAGTATCTAGAAGTTATTACTAGGCATCGAGAAGTGATATTTCACATCGGGTCACATTCACGGGGCGTTGGGGGGCTAATTTCGTCTGTAAACTGACTGCAAAACAGAAAATGCATGTCTCGTGGGCGCGTGAGATGTTGCACGTGATACGGAGAAGTTATTAGAAGTTGTGAGAAGTATTTAGAGGTCATACCTAGGCTATGAGAAGCGAAATTTCACATCGGGTCATATTCACGGGGTGCTGGGGAGCCAATTTCGTCTGTAAAAAGGGCTGCAAAGCAGAAATTGCATATCTTGCGGGCGCGTGAGATATGCAAATGATACGGGGAAGTTATTACACGTTGTGAGAAGTATTTAGAGATCATACATAGGCAATGAGAAGCGAAATTTCACATCGGGATATATTCACGGGGTGCTGGGGAGCTAATTTCGTCTGTAAAATGGTTGCAAATCAGAAATTGCATGTCTCGCGGGCGCGTGTGATATACAATATTAGAAATCACAATGTTAGAAGTCATTGCAAGTTATCAGAAGTTATCACAATGCATCATCACATGAATACTTTTACTTTGCCCTAATGATACGCATATTATTGCAGTTGCAGGAGTTGGGGCACTAGCAGTTGCCGGGTGGCGGGTGCTAAAGCTACAAGCGCATGCCCTACGGGGGCATCGCCTACATTCCTAGGAGTTAACCGCCTATCTATCGTGGCATGCTAAATTGTAACTCCTCTATCGAGACGCCCGAGGCCCTACAAAAGTCAGAGGTGGCATTCAATGGCGTGGGCTGCGGCTGCTGGAGTGGCTGAAGCTGCTGGAGCTGTTGGAGCTGCTGGATAAGTATGCGTATGCGTATGTGCGAGATGTTGTAGTGAGCACAAGGTGTGTCCTTGTGCGTATGCTTATGGTGGGATGCTTTGAATATGGCTTTGGGCGCACACTCGGCCGGGCACTGCCGAGAGTGCGCCCACCTCGAGGTGGTCAGGGATTCAACCTGAGCTGACCGGTGGCGAACCGATCAGGCTGCCGCCCCTATCACCTGAGACGTGCCGTGCGAGATGCTGCAACGGAAATACAATGTATGCTTAGGCGTATGTGCGAGATGTTGTAGTGAGCACAAGGTGTGTCCTTGTGCGTATGCTTATGGTGGGATGCTTTGAATATGGCTTTGGGCGCACACTCGGCCGGGCACTGCTGAGAGTGCGCCCACCTCGAGGCGGTCAGGGATTCAACCTGAGCTGACCGGTGGCGAACCGGTCAGGCTGCCGCCCCGATCACCTGAGACGTGCCGTGCGAGATGCTGCAACGGAAATACAATGTATGCTTATGCGTATGTGCGAGATGTTGTAGTGAGCACAAGGTGTGTCCTTGCGTATGCTTATGGCGGGATGCTTTGAATATGGCTTTGGGCGCACACTCGGCCGGGCACTGCCGAGACTGAGTGCAACCACCTCGAGGCGGTCAGGGATTCAACCTGAGCTGACCGGTGGCGAACCGGTCAGGCTGCCGCCCCTATCACGTGAGACGTGCCGTGCGAGATGCTGCAACGGAAATACAATGTATGCTTATGCATATGTGCGAGATGTTGTAGTGAGCACAATGTGTGTCCTTGTGCGTATGCTTATGGTGGGATGCTTTGAATATGGCTTTGGGCGCACACTCGGCTGGGCACTGCCGAGAGTGCGCCCACCTCGAGGCGGTCAGGGATTCAACCTGAGCTGACCGGTGGCGAACTGGTCAGGCTGCCGCCCCTATCACCTGGGACGTGTTGTGCGAGATGCTGCAACGGAAATACATTGTATGCTTATGCGTATGTGCGAGATGCTGTAGTGAGCACAATGTGTGTGCTTGTGCGTATGCTTATGGTGGGATGCTTTGAATATAGCTTTGGGCGCACACTCGGCTGGGCACTGCCGAGAGTGCGCCCCCCTCGAGGCGGTCAGGGATTCAACCTGAGCTGACCGGTGGCGAACCGGTCAGGCTGCCGCCCCTATCACGTGAGACGTGCTGTGCGAGATGCTGCAACGGAAATACAGTGTATGCTTATGCGTATGTGCGAGATGCTGTAGTGAGCACAATGTGTGTGCTTGTGCGTATGCTTATGGTGGGATGCTTTGAATATGGCTTTGGGCGCACACTCGGCTGGGCACTGCCGAGAGTGCGCCCACCTCGAGGCGGTCAGGGATTCAACCTGAGCTGACCGGTGGCGAACCGGTCAGGCTGCCGCCCCTATCACCTGAGACGTGCCGTGCGAGATGCTGCAACGGAAATACAATGTATGCTTATGCGTATGTGCGAGATGTTGTAGTGAGCACAAGGTGTGTCTTGTGCGTATGCTTATGGTGGGATGCTTTGAATATGGCTTTGGGCGCACACTCGGCTGGGCACTGCCGAGAGTGCGCCCACCTCGAGGCGGTCAGGGATTCAACCTGAGCTGACCGGTGGCGAACCGGTCAGGCTGCCGCCCCTATCACCTGGGACGTGCTGTGCGAGTTGTTGCGGTGAGCACAAAGTGTGTGCTAATGCATGTGCTTATGCATATCAGTATATCTATGCGGTGCGATGCTTTATACATATTCAACTATAAGGAGCGCTCACCTTTAGTTGTGGGTCAAGAGTAGCTTTGGGTGCTGAGATCTCAAAAGCCTGAGATACATGGGTCGCCGACGGCACCAGTTGCAGTGATCTCTGCATCACAAAGGGCATACACGCAGTTGTGAGTGATGCGAGGCAGAGAACTAGAAATGCGTTGATATATCATATTTGGAATTTAGTAATTTTGAGTTGCTGACCTTTTTAGGGACTACAGAAGCTGGCTCTTGGGTCGACTGTGGCGTAGTTCCACAGGTTGCGTCATATGAACCCTGCAACACACGATGCTGAAATTCTTTTGGCTATGCCATATGTGAACGCAAGTAGTGTTAAGGTTAAAGCGCGTTACAAATAGTTTCGGTCAGTTCACCTGCGGACACCGCTCCGATGCAGCAACGGTTGGGGCTTGATCTGTTGATGTAGGCAGCAACCCAAGCCAACCGCGCAGACCACCTTTGGCTTTGAACTCTTCAGCGTAGACTTTGTGCGGGTTATGCAACTTTCTAACACTAACGCACTACCAAGAAGGGAAGCGATTGCTTTTAAGTTAAGATTCTCGGAAAAGTTCGTTGTGAAAAATCGATAATCAGCTTTCGCTACGCGCCATGTCTGGGCCATGTCTGGCCATGTCCGGCCATGTCTGAGGCTAAAGAATACTCCCAACTATTGCGTTTCTACAAACATGGGCATAAAAGTACAAAAAAGAACCATCAAAGTAAATGGAAATGCGTCACAGCGTCACTCACTTTTGTGGCGTCTGCAGCTTCGAAAATGAGTCTCGCACTTTCGGGCGAGTTAACAAATGATTCTCGGAGGTCGGTCATTACAGTATCCGCATCCATACATCTTAATATATCCGCATCCAACACAATATATACTCAAGAAGGGCTTGTAAAACCTAGAATACAACGGTCGCAAACAAACTCGTCTTACTCTGTGACTTATCGTAGATAACGTGGGGTACTCCGGTCTCCTGTACTTTCATTGTGCCATGATGTGACACACCGTCCCACATGACGTCTTCAGAGTGTCTTTGAATTTCTTGGAGCTGTCTTTGATTCTGATATGACACCACTGTTAAAGGTGTCATGCCGTCTTCGCCCTGTCTTTGAAGGCCTACTGCAAACTGAGCTGATGCGGCCACGGCTCAGTCAAGAGCTCAAAAAACTCCTACCTAAGAGTCTAAATGATATATCTATGTGCATTACGAACGTTGGAAAATGTTTTCCCAATCTAATTTACTCGCAAACAGTGTGGGGTATACATACGTGCAGTGAAATATTCACGGCCGTGAATTTAATATTCACGGCCGTGAATTCCAGATTCGGGAGGCAGCATACTCATAAAATGTCGAACAGCATCAAGGATTTGGAAACAGAGCTCAAAAGTTATGATAGTGACGTGGCAAGAAATAGCATTCGGGTCTGAGCGAGCGAGCGACAAGCTAGTTATCTCCTAATAGGATCGTCAATAATTCCGGGGGGTGGACTCATTTTTTCCCGATCGATTTTGCCGTATCTCCCATAGGTCATTCGTGTATTGTCGAGCGCTTCATAAATACAACCTTCCTTAACCGCTAGGGAACCACCAGGAACCGCCAGGGTTCGCCTTGGGGCCTTTGGGCCGACGGACGAGGGTCGAGGGCATCATTTTGCCCCGCGTTGACCAAAAAAATGACCAAAATTGACCAAGCCCAATCCCCCCCCAAAATAGATTTGGGGGGCAATCCATGGTTCCACACTTTATCAATGCCCCCCCCCGAGGGGTTTGGGGGGGTTCTGCATGACTTGCGTCATTTAGAGGTGTGTAGGGGTCGCGAGGATTTAATGGAATGTGTGAATTTTAGGTAATTTGCCAAGCGAAAAGTGCCACCCAACTTCCACATGGAGGGCACCCAAAGGTTATATTTTCCACCTATGGGACCCCCCAAAGGGCTGGGGGGGGTTGGATTCATGCCTTGTACCGGTGGGGGGGCGGGAATGGGGCATCCGATATGGGGTGTTTTAGCAGTCATATTGAGGTCCCTGATGGAACCCGCTCAATATAACCCCCTATAGGGGGGGGACAGCCGAGCGCACCCTGTATAATTCAAAGTTCAATATATAAATAATTGTCAATTTATATATTTTCACGGATATATTAATTATACCAGGTGCTACAACAATTATTAAGGGTAGGGTGCACTTGGGTTTCGTTTTCGACCAAAAGATAAATAGATACATCACAATTTCCATATCTAACAACCACTATTTACAATTAATTTTGATTTGAATTTGGAAATTTATAGCGCCAAAATTTGCAACATGACCCCCTATTTTTATTGGCCAGGATCCATGAATGGTGAGTCATCTTTATATAAAAAAAAACCTTGGACAAAGTTAACGTGTAGATTTTTGTCTAGAATTTTTATTAAATCAAGTATTGCAGATTTAATATATGCAACTGATAAACAATTTCTATAAATAAATCTACACGTTAACTTTGCCCAAGGTTTTTTTTACATCAAGGCGAACACACCATTCTTGGATCCTAGCCAATGAAAATAAGGGGTCATGTTGCGATTTTCGGCGCTATAAATTTATAAGGATGGCATCTTCACAATTGAATTTTAATTGTTTTAAATATGGAAATTGTTATCAATATTTTTAAATTCTTGAGAACCGTGCACCCTACCCTTAAAACATCCTAAATTTAATAAGTCCAGGGGGTGGACTCGGATCCAATAAAGAGATAGCTGCCAGACGCGCTATAGAGGCGCAGTCCAGAGCATATAGTCTCACGTGGCAGAGGCGCAGTCCAGAGCATATAGTCTGACGTGGCAGCTATAACTACCTCGTATACCCACTTGACTTTGACACGTCATATCTCAAAATCGGCCTCTTGGCTTTTGTATGGACATCGGAATCCTATAGAGCAGCTCCCAAATGAATTTATAAACGATGTGCTATATTTAGTGAAACCCTATAAATATTTGTTTTGATTTTTCCCGTACTAATGACTTCGATTTTTCTTAAATATGAAAAATGTTATCAAATTAAATCGATTTCAAACTGACTGAAGCCTACCCTTAGGAAGCCTGGTCCCTATTGACACCCGCATCGCGCGGACATGACGAATCCCATATTGTGCTGTTGGGTGTTTTTGGGGGAAATCTCGGATACATCGAGATTTCCATATTCAAATAGTTCATAACGACTATCGTATCTAAAGAGTGGGTGTTTTTAGATCCACGGGTGTTGATAGGGCCAAGACTTCCTAATCCTAAAAACTCCTTTCCGCTTTCGTTTGTTGAAAAAGATCCTTCCTCATCGGACGAGCAAAAGAAAACGCTCGAGAGTCCTCGAGAGTCGAGACTCGTGCAGAAATTCCAATTTTTCAGCACTCCCGTCGGGTGGTGTGTTATTACAATTGTTCGGGGTAAGGACAGAATCTGCACGGAGGAAAATTTCCGCACATTTTTCTGGTTGGACATTATGCTGTATTTATGCTTAGGTCGTTGATATGGCGAAAAGATGCGATACGTATGGATGAGCGTTTGACTCAGCGGCAGTCGTATTTTGAAATCTCCAAAGCTGCAGTGCTCATTGATCGTAAGAAGCGGGCAAAAATGATTGCGAACATGTCCACCCCTCGCGGCCAGACCGTCGTGATGGGCCTAATATTCCTCTTTGTGTTCACGGCGTACCTAATGATTCAGGTAGTCATCGAAAACTCGATCCACATTTTTTAGGCCTGCCACGAGATGACGATATCGGAGACATCATCGGATCGCCTGATATCGGAGACATCGATATGGTGCCTTGCTCTTGGCACAGCCTTACGCCAGTTGCCGTCTCTCGCGGCCGCGGCGAATGCTGAACGCTGGGCTGCCACAATCGTTCTCAGTTCTATACACGGTGGCAACAAATTCTGCCTGAAGCCCTAGTTGTATCTAGCCTGCGCTCTGGACCCGTGCTGCAGCAGCCAAAACCTCTTTATATTTTCACGACGCACTGCTAAACGAGTGCTGTTTTCGCGGTTATAATTTGGGAGGAACGAACGGTCAACAGGGTTATGCTTCGAAAATCTACGGTGACACGCTCGCCTCCAACATGGCGCTGACGTTATATGCCTTTTTCACCGTGTTCTGCTTCGTCGCCCCGGCTATCACCAATAAGCTTGGCTGCCGGTTGACCATGATGTTAGGTGTCGTCGGCTACGGAGGTGTGTACACTGAAGCGAAAAGTTCCTATTTGCAATTGTAGGCCAAAGCTTTCGGAAAGACGCACCGATCTTTTCAAGTGCTACATCTTCTTGCTGCGGTTGGATGAATGTGGTCTGTGCGCGTTATTGTCTCATTTACAAACTGCCCTGCTCCTCAAGAATTCCACTCGCTCCCCGGAGTCCGGAGTCACGAGATGCGTCGACCTTGTTGGCCGTTGAGATATCCTTTTTTCTGTTCGTATCCTCTTGCTGAATGCTCGCAAAACCTGCGGTGCCCCGAAACCGCAGCTCTTGTGGCCTCGAGCTTGGCGTACTTCAACAGTGACACGCTGGACTGGCTCGTCATCATCGGTGGCGCCCTCTGTGGCGTCGGCGCCGCTCTTCTGTGGACCGCGCAGGGGCGCCTTATCCTATCTGTACGCCCCATTTCTATCAGCGCTAGGGAGATTCCAGTCTCCCCGCGCTAGCGCTTAGTCCCTAGCCCCTTAGTCCCTAGCCTGCTCCTTCTTGGCGTCCTCAAGCGTGTCCGCATCGCGCGTTGGTTGTGCCTGTTTGTGGGAGACGCAAGAACCCAGCGTACGTGTGCCCTCCAGTGCGTGGGGGCAACGCCGGAATGGCGTGTTTGCAACACAACAGTTGTTGCACGCGCTTTTTGCAGCAGCATATCACAACTGCATTCGCATGCGTTTTTTGTGAAAAAAACTTAAGCAAGTATGGATGACGCTGACGAGCTTTTTGTGTCCGCGTTTCCTCGGGGGAGGCGGTCAGTTGAGATCCACTGCCCTGGCCCGGTAGTAGTCTGTTCCTTGAGCTGAAGTCTGCGTTGACGCAGCGCCGCCGGGTTGTGAACTATATTCCAACGGGGCAAAGCCTGTGCACTTGCTCACAAACGCTCCCGGAGGGCTGGCTCGCGGGACCTGGCTTCAGCCATATGTACTTCTGAACAGTCCCCGAGAGCTCGCTGCCAGGGCCTTACGCCGTATGCAATTGGAAAGGCGTGTGAGGCAAGAGGTAAAGAAGGCGAAGGAGGGCCGGCAGGGGCTCTGACGATATGTGCCTTGGTGCAGTACTCGGATGGCACGAACGGGGGAGAGCTGTTTGCGCTATTTTGGGGCATCTTTAATGGCTCCGCTCTCATCGGCGGCGTGCTCACCTACGCGTACTACGCCAAGTCCAACTCCAAGGGAAGCGAGGTGCTCTACATCATATTCCTGGCGGCGATCTTCGGAGGGGCGTTTATGTGCTTGCTGCTCCGCAACCCAAGGTATCCCTGCTGAAATCGCCTTGCCCAAATCTGGGCCTACTTGCTGGGGCCGCATAGACGACCAGCGTCGTGCCACTTTCCATATGACTTTTCGGCGAGGCTTGGTGTTGCAGACTCGGGATGCAGTTGTAGGGAGGCGGAGCGCGCGCGCTGACTCGGCACGCAGTTGTAGGGAGGCGGAGCGCGCTGACTCGGCGTGCAGTTGTAGGGAGGCGGAGCGCGCTGACTCGGCGTGCAGTTGTAGGGAGGCGGAGCGTGCTGACTCAGCACGCAGTTGTCGGGGGCGGAGAGCGCTGACTCGGCACGCAGTTGTAGGGAGGCGGAGCGCGCTGACTCGGCGTGCAGT